>WBMZ01006042.1:0-39045 GCA_013400975.1 Atrichornis clamosus
GGCGGCGGCGGCCGGGGCGCGGGGCATCGTGCGGAGGGGCGCGGGGCGGGGATGCGCCGGGGCCAGGGCAGGCTGCAGCGGGAGCCCCTGTCCGCCGCTCTGGGCGGCACCGCGGCGATAAATGAGCCTTTCAGAGCGCGCGGCCCCAGCTCCCTCCCCGGGGAGGCCGGGAATTTCCATCCTGTAACCGAGCGGGACGGCCAGGCAGAGCCACCCCCCCGCAGCCATTGGCACGGGACCGGGGGCTCCCGCCCCCTCGGGCCGGCCCCGCCGAGCTTTTCCCAGGCGCTGCCCGAGCCCCCGGGCGCGCCGCGCTGAGCCGGGCGGCGGGAGCGCTGCGGGGCCCCTCTCGGCTCTCCCGGAGCCCCAGGGTTGCCCCTTGCAGTTCTTCAGGTGTTCTTTGCTCGGCAGACGGCAACTCCTTGCCGATGAAGGAGCTGTTTCGGCAAGAAACCGCGTAACGCCACAGCAGGAGCACCGTGAGGGGAAACTGTGATAAAATAGCAGCTGGGCATCAGTCACAGATTTCATTTTAACAGAAGTCAAGGTAAGGACACAAAATCCTTCTGAACAATAGCGGAATTTAGACTTTTTCGGAAAAAAAAGGTTTTTCCAGTCTGAACATTTTCAATTTAATAACAGAAAGAAAGTTCTTGGCAATCCAGCATAAACCATCTCATTTTGCTTTCATTTAAAATAATGCTTTACTTTTCATCATTCTAGAAATGAAAGTACTGTAAAATAAAGGACGTGATATGTCTTCAAGCATTCAAAATAGAAATATGTTTAAGAGGCAGCTTCTGTATACTGCAAATTTTGTGGGATCTGTAGAGGTAAAATTTCCAGAAGGGGGAGATAAGCTTCAACACATTTTTTTTTCTGAAGTATTTAACAAAACCACACATTTCTCCTGCAGGAAAGAATGCTACAAGAAGTTGAGTCATTCACAATAGACTGCATAGAACCAGATTTTTGTGTAGACTGAACCCCTTCATGTGGCTTTGCTCTTTAAGCTTCTTCTGTCTTTCTCCCCTTTCCATGTCTGTAGAGGTGGAACAATAGCAGTGAAGTGAGATTTGCACCACAGGTCAGTCACACTGCTGCCATGAACCCCATCACATGCTGTCTTGAGAACTGGTACTGACGTCAGCCTCACTGAGGTGAAGGCTCTTACCTTGTGAAGAAGGGCAGTTATACCCAGCCAACTTCAAAAAACAGCTGGTAAATAATAATGGTTCCCTCAACCATTTGGGAAAATTTATGGAATGATGTCAATCCTTAATTGTAACAGTTGCTTTAGTGACAGCCTCAGTCAACATCCACAAAACATCCACATCCACAAACACACACAGAGGCTTCATTAAGCAATTGTACACTGCTGTCAGCAAACCCTCCTGCCTCTGGCCCCAGCTGGTGGCAATACTGTGAAGGTCGTAATGTTTGATTTCTGTGTCGCCTGCATGTTCACACAAGCATCCTTACCAAGGGCTGGGGATCCTCAGCATCAACACAGGCTGTTGCTAAGGCAAGTCCCTTCACAGGCTGCCAAACTTCTGTGGTACAGAATTAATTTCTTCAGGCAATCTGCAGCAGCAGAAGCACACAGTGCCACAGTACTGCACACCTTTCTAAGGCAATCACTCAGTATTTTAGAGAACAAAAGTTCCACGAGCATCCACATGCATTTCTCCACTTGGTTGCTCACCATTAATTTGAGTGCAGGATAGAAGCTTTGAAATCCCAAATGGCTTTGCCAGAGGAAAACTGAGGAGCACTGTAAGAGAAGGTCTTAGCAAACAACGGTGGGGCATCTGCTTTGAGCTCTGGTGAGTGCATTGTGCAGTTCCTAGCACTCATTTGACTTGCAGTGTGCATTTCCATCTGGAAAACAGAAATGTCAACATTCTCCTTAGCCTGCTTCAGTCCGAGCAAGCTTTGCCATCTGTTAGGCTTATGCTCTGTGGGCTTCTGATACATTTAAATTCTTCTGAGGGCACCAACTGCTGAATGCTGGTGAGATACTCAAATTGAAACAGAATTACTGATCTACTTTGCCTTAACTATTTCCCTGATAAAAGGAGCTGTGGTAATAAACCTGCCTGAGCATCCTCAGACCATGATCCATATTATATCAACTAGTGAATTCTTAATTTTATTCATAATGCCACATGGTATAGATTTTAACTTTTATATGTGGCCTTACAAACATATCAGCAAACATTATGAGTTGCTACATCCACAACTTAAATGTCACTAAAATCTCCCAGATGGTCATTCTGCTTCTGCACAGCCTAGACAGGCTCACAGAAAGTCACTGTGGCACAGTCAGTGCATCTTGCACCACAGATGCTCACACCATGAGGCTGATGCTGTGAGTGCAGTCTCTGCTGCATCTTGAGTTCACATAGCCTCTCAGCATCCCAAAAATCCAGACACACAAGTCTGGAGAAGAGGATGATCCCATATGCTCATGTGTTTCCATTCACCTCAGCTATAACATGTTCAAATTCAAGGGGCTGCCCATGGATTTGCTGGGTGTCTCTGCCTGTCCTGTGCAAACTATTCCAGTTTATGACTACTATTTTTTAGAACACTTGTTTGAATTCAACCAGTAATAACTGTTTTACAATTCAATTGTTATTCAGTCCTTGGTCTTTACCGGGAGAAATAACTGCAGGGAACCAGGAAAACCAGACTTAGGTGTCTAAATATTACAGAAAATTCAAGGCTGAGGATCCTCAGACAAAAGAGCCCCAGTAAGGTGAGTGCCAAGACCTGGTCCTTTCATCTGCCTTTAACTCTTACTACTTTATACACTTCCCTGTTCTGGAGATGTCTGGGGATTTTGACTTTGTTTGGCAGCCTGATCTATGCATCACTCTGGGGAGTATGTTATTACACCCCAGGGCAAGCAGCAGAGCACTCAAGGTGCTCACTGCAGTGCTCAGCATCACAACGCTTGGGATCCTTGCCAATCTGTCCTTGGTGTTTTTATTGGTGGAGGTCATCATTTAGATCTTGTTCACTTTATTACTGATATTTTAGGGTGAGTTGTAAGTTGGTGTAAAAGGCTGAGATCAGGAAAAACTGTTGAATTTCTTGAATGGCTCTTTGCAGGCTGCCTGTCTGATCAAGGAGACAAAGAGCCGTCTGTACTGCTGTAGAAGAAAACCAAAGTGAGAGCTCTCTGGTAATTTATTACAGGTTTAAGAAACAGATTCCAGTTTCTTCCACAGAAAAGCCTTTGGAACTGCATAAAAATCAATGGGATTGTGTCCTTGACCCCTTCTAACACCTCTTAATTTATATGTATGGTTCATATATCATGCCTAATATTTAAAAAAAATCCAAAACATCTCTCCCTCTATTTTATTGCTTTACTAACACAGATATCTTCCAGTAGCTTCTACATAAAATGATAAGCATTGTAGCCACAGCAGTGCATTGTAGGCACACATATTAACATTGGAATCTTAAAAACTAATTTGGGGCAGATTTGTTATAGATTATAATACTCAGTGATGCCATGTTTCCGTCTTTAAGGAAAGCTTGAAAGTGTAAGTTGTATCACTATTCTCTTTGTTGAGGCTCTTCACCTCCCCATGATGCTCACATCATGCTAACAATTCCCTAAGCAAGCCATGAAAAAAAATGGATCATCTGAATACCAGCCCAAAAGGACAGGCAGAAGTGAGGGCATAATAATGGAGTTGTCAAAGACAAGAGGAGTAGAACTTTCAGGAAAGCATGTGCTCACCCTTCAGTGGCTTGTCTGCACAAGAGGATTCCTGTGTCCATATACAGGAGAACAGCATTTTTTGAGTGTGAGGAAAAAAAATCCTGGAGTTAAGTGTCATTTGGTTACTTCTGAATAAGCACATGTCAGTTCTTTATGTTACTAGAGGAAACGTATTTTTGCACAATAGAAAACACAAGAGAATCAACACTTTTTATTACTCGTATCAATTAAGTTTTCTATAGAGATAAATCTTTAATGCGTCTCTGACAAGTCAAGACCAGGACATAGATCAGGTACAGTGAAAACTTATGGAAACCGTTCCTTCTATTGCCTGCTGGAGTTCCAGGCAGATCTGGGGTTTTTTCTGTCCCAGTTGTCAGTTGATTTATAGTTGCGTTTCCCTATAGCTCTGTTTTTACAATAATAATGGAAGCACTGAATATTAAACTAAACACTATTCACAAACAGACAGAGATAAACTTTTAACAAAACTGTTTGGGAGAACTGTCTGCTTCACTGATAAAGGATAACTCAGGACATCCAGACATTTCCATAGGGTGAACTTTATGATTAAATGCCCCTACAGTTCTCATCGACTTCTGGTTGCAAATTTCAGGCACTGAAGGGGTCTGATTTGTACTTCTGCAGGTCTGCTCCCAAGAGCAGCTGGAGCAATCCTGGCTGCAGTCATGGAAACATTTGAGTCTGAAGGGGCATCTGGAACACATCTGGTTGTACCAGGTCCACTTAGATTGGGTTGTTCAAGGACTTGTGCACATCGTAGAATGGGAAATTTTTTTCAGTCTAGTTTTAAGTTAAATTCACTGGGCCTCCAATGAATTATCATGTGCAAGAGGAAAGGTGAGTCTCAGGAGGAACATTTGCTTGTTAGAATGGCTGTGAATTAGTCAATGGTAGAAAAATCACTTGGCTCCCTCATGAAACCTCAATGAATAGAAAGGACTTACACAGAACTGAAAAGCTGACTTTCCTTAAATCCTGTGCTAATACACAGTTATTAGGGTGTGAAATACGTGCTCCATTCAGGCAGGAAGGCTTCTTCAAACAAAGGGAACAATCTGTGTTTTCCTGCACCATTCATCAAGTGTACTGCTACAGGTTTGTCCTTCCAGTTTTGGAAGGTAGTACCTCAAATTAGTGATAATCCTAAAATTAAAGGAATAGACGTGACCTTTGAAATGTTTTATTTTATTTCATTTTATTTCACTTTATTTGTGTCCAACAAACCCTTTGAAAAGGAGTTCCTCAGGATAAGCAAGGAAGCGATGAGAAGGGCTGAGGCAGGGCTCCGCAGCCCTTCGATGTGGCTGACAACCAGAGGTGGCTTACAGAAACCAGAGGTCTACAGCCACCATAACACGCACACACAAAATGCACAGAAGCCTGTGGATGCAAGAAGATTTGGTCAAAGGAACAAACTAATTAGCCCAGTTGCACAAAACTCAGAAGAGAGACAGAGGAGCAGAGCCACAACAATGCCAGATGTGAACATGAATGGTTGCTGCAGCTATTCCTCTTGGATGTAGTGGTGGAGTTTGAAGCCCATGGCACTCCTGAGACCCGGCTCCTCACACCCACACTGACCTCAGCGAAAAAGTGCCATGGCTTGCAGCAAGCGGGGCTGTGGAGCTTCTGGGCAGCACCTGTGGCATCAGCTCACTGATGACCCCCTGTCACCAGAAGGGCAATGAATGGACAGGGGCTGCTGGGTCAGGCACAGGGAGAGAGGTTCACTCCGAGCAGTTCAGTGGGGTCATCCTTTAGCCCTTAGGATACTTCAACAGGAAAACTCTTGCATCAAAATTGTTTTATGTGCTAAAATAGGAATCTTATTGGCTTGCATCAACAAGTGACTAGTGCCGTGGCACTGGAAAGGATCAAGCACCTGAATCCCTGGCTCATGTGGAAATGAAATTGTGTTTGGCCAGAACAGCAAAAGATCCACCAGGTTCCTGTGAAGAAAAATGTCTTTTTGAGTCCTTCTTTAAGATATATTTTTTACAGCAGATGCTCATCTACCTACGCTTTTGTGAGCCATTACTTTGTTTCTATGTGGTTTCCTTGCTTCAATCCTTTTAACTTTGCTGTAATTACAGAACCTCTTGATTGATTTAAAATCTTATTTATGAGTTCACGATTTCCCATTGTCAAATAGAGGAACTTTCAGGATGTGTGCCCTAAAAATAACAAATACTGTTGAGATTATATTAATTTAAAAGGCAAAGTCCTCCCTTTTGTGTGTGGGTGTGGGTGTGGGTGTGTGTGTGTGTGTGTGATTTCTTGGGTTTTCCTTGGTGAGCCCTGCCTTCAGCCAGCCCAACACACTTGCATCTCATCCCTCACTGGCACTTCACATCTGTCAGTGCCGTGTCTCCACATTTCACGGAATGATACGTGTCTGGATTATTAATCCCTGCAGTGCATCCATTTGTTCTTTACTGGAAGTCTGGATCACAGCCGTGCCTGTAGGAATCTGGAAGGAGAGCAAGTCTCAGATAGGACTGTGTCCAGTGGGCAACAGCAGTGACTCAAACCCAGTGCCAAGAAACTTGTTCAGCTGCTTCAGCATCCTCAACCCCTCCATCTTCAGTCATTCAGGATTCACATGCACTCTCAGATAGCAGGTATGATACTACTAGAATTGGGTCTGGAGAGGATGCTTCCCAGATAGCTTCAGCCATCAACCAGTAACTAATTTACTACTAGGTTCTTCCAGGACCTCGCCTAGCAGTGCTTTACTTTTGCACCCGTGTAATTTCTTGTGATCCAGTTTCTTGTGGTAAGGTACAACATCAGAGGGATAAACTGGGAAGCACATTTACTTGATAATCCTTCATGCACGACCAACATGGAACATACTTTTTCCTGGTAAGGCCCCTTTGGTGGCTATGTCTAACCATCCCACCCTCACCTCTGTAACTGACAAACCTACTCAATTGAAGTAAAATATCTTCTTGCCCTTTCTCTTCACCTTGTATGCCAAGAGTGAGTCCTAAAATACCAGTGCATTCCTCTCCCGTTAAAATACCTGATGTTCTCTCGTGACTGTCCTGCTGTACCTGAGCGTGCTCTCCAGGCAGGAGATCAGTGTCCCTCCACATCACCTCCGCCCAGTACCGAGTGCCTGTTCAGCACTTCCCTTTGGCAAAAACTGCCTTCTTCCAAACAGCAGGAACTATTCCCCTCGCCAGCTCCTGTCTGTCTTAAGACACCAGCTGTGACCCATTTAATGAAGGTAGATCTTTGTGTGTTTAAGGATCTCATTGGCCATGATTTTATTTCAATTGGTAAAACCCAAAATTAAGCTAACTTTTATTTTACTTTTTGTTTCAGTGAATAAGATTGAAATACGGGGAGGAAAAAACATTAACAAACAGCTCGGATATAAGTGTCCTGGCATGTTTTTAATCTTTTTATTATACTTTTCATCTCAAGTGCTTTTTATAGGAAGCAAAATCCAATTAATAAACAGAAGTGGATTTCATAGATGTACATCAGAAATTTACTCTGAGCTCCACTTCTAGATATACAAAGCAGAAAGCTCATGAACACATGCATAGGTTGCTTCAATTAAACTCCAGTCCATTAAAAATATAGTAAGTGTAAAAGAGTGAAACAATAAGTGCAAAAAAAAGGTAATGTACAGGAAATAACATTTATTCTCATGAGACTCTGAAATACCTTTGGAATTACTACGAATACCACTGGTTAATATGGGCAGTGAGCTTTACCAGTGAATGCAAGCAGAGAGCAGCCAGATGCCTTCAAAGACTGATCCAACAAGTGGCCAGTGTGAAGGGAAGGATGCAGCATTTCTCCTTTGATGTGCAGCCTTCTGAAACAGCACCTTGAAACTGGGTGGTCAAACCTCACAGGGAAACAGGATTCCTCATCCTCTTCAGCATTTTTCAGTGCTTTGCAGAATGCGAAACTCATTTTTATTAAAGGAGCCCAACTTTTCATGGTTTTTTTTTCTATTTTGCTTCTGAATTTCAACTGGATTTTACTGTTTAAACCAAATATATTCTGTATTCTTTAAGGAAAACGGAGCTACAGTTCTCTCTAGATCAGTCGAACAGTTGTCAAAGAAAATAGTGTGATACTTCAACTTCTTAGTGCTCCATTGCTGAATTGTTGTTTGGGTTTTCTTAAATTAAAAAACCCAAAAGGATTTAAAGACATTTTTAGAACTGCAGATATTTTTCTTATTCTCTGGTAATAGCACTTTTAAAATATTACAAATATTGTTTATATTTTCAAATTTGGACAACTGGGGCTTTTCCAAATATGTGCATATATAAATTTATTCCCTAGGTAAAGTCTAGCCCAGTTTTCAGTAAACACATTTAGCAAAATAGGACAGTAAACTACAGTATAAACAACACATACCCTGAAACTGCCGTACTGGCAGGTTATGTTTTCAGGTGCTGTTTATTTCACAAATCAAATATGAATTGGTATGCTACATTTATCTTGTCATTTAAAAGATTTTATATGCAACCTGAACTCAGTGCAATGCGTATTTTGAAGTGATTCATGACAGCCCCATTCAGAGAAAAGAGACCATTTGGCACACATAGTTCCAGGTTTAGAGAAGTCAGTATCCTTTATTCTAGCTTCTTGCAAAAAGTGGCACAAAACAAGACTAAAATGGCTGCAGGAATGTAAATAGTTTGATTTATAATGTATCTTCCAGAAGATTGCCAGCCTCCATTAAATGACTTCAGTTGATGGAGATGTCCCAGAGAGAAGTTATCCTCACAGGTTCAGAAAAGCCCTTTTAACATGAATGGTTTGGTTTGAGTTTTAACTTCATTCAGATAACGGGAGAAAATCAAGTAACTCAAATACCTTTTGTTAGAGAAGCTGTTCATGAGCTTCTCCACTGCCCCTCACTGTCAGGCAGTCAGTCTTCCAGGCCCCCACTCATCTCTGTGCCCCTTTTCTTTCAGTTTCTTTCCCCTCATCACCTTTGGGAGCATTCAAATAGCACTTGAACTTTCAGTGTACTACTCGGGTACTTCACAGTTAAAGCACCCAGAGAGGTCATGGCCTCTTTGGCGATAAGGATCACCCTGGGAATTCAGAGTCTGTTTTCTCTGGTGCAGCTGCCCTGAAACACACAAAGTGCTACAGTCTCGTTCTACCACTGATGCATTTCACTGCCAGTGAGTGTTTTGATTATTGCTTCGTATTTCACGCTTCTTTGAAAATGTATCTATTTTTAAGCCCACAGTATTGCTGTAACTTCAAAATGACTTTGCATTTATATTTTTTAGAGCAGTTACCACAAAAGCAATTTTCTTTCTAAACTACCTAAAAGAAGGGAATAACATAAAAAAATTAAAAATCAGTATTTTAAGAAGGTGGCAGCATGAGCAGTGTGGAAATACATATTCTACATAATCTAAAGGATATCTTTAGAGGTCATGAAAGAAAGAATACTCTAAACTTTAGGATGAAAGAACCAGTTCAAGTTTCTCCCTCCTTCATAACTCTGTGTTCATGTCAACAATTCCCAGCATTGTTCTGTCTCAGTTTCTTATTTACACAGGAGGAATAAAAATATTGCAATACTTATTAACTCACACAGACCTACTAAAAAATACATAAAAGTGTTTTAGGTGCAAAAATACTGCAGTAGTAGAGCAACAAACATGCTAGATCTAGTTACTAAGAAATATTCACTCAGAAGGTTTTACTATACAACAGTATATTTTATTACTAACAAATACAGTAATAACAAAACTACTGAACATGTGTATAAAGTTACCTGATTACAAACAGAACTTAAAAAATGAAGGGTATTTAGTGTGCATTTTCACAGGAGGTTTTTCGTATCTTTCTCACTGTCCTTCTCAGCAGCAAGAATTCTGTGTACTTTTAATGGGGAAATTCTAAGAGAAAGAGCATATCCCATTGAAGGCAATAAATTACAAATGCTAAAATGCAGACACTGTAGTATAAAGGTTAAGACACTCCATTTTCAATGCATGATATGCAAATAACTTTGGTTTAACAGAACTGTAGTTCCTGCTCTTTCAGCATTTGTATGTCCTTTGTATCATGCAATTTTCATGGTTCAAAGCATCACCATGAATGCTGCTCAAACTCAAACACAGTAATTTCTCTGCATAATATCAAAATATTAAGAAATATTCTTATTAGTGATCAAATGCAAGATACTGAACAGTCTTACAAAATGCATTGACACTTAGGTTTATAAAACAGCAAAATCCTGTCTCCAAATTATCTCAAATAATAAATCCCATTGTCAGACAATGAATTGTTATCCACATCAGTAGTACTTACTCTTGAGAACCACGCTAAGAAAGGCTACATGTATTAAGGCCTTTTTGATTTAGAGAAAATATATTGCTGTAGCATAATAGAAAATTAAGCTTGGTAGGAAAAGTATTAAGGCTGTCTTCTGAGTAAATAGTTTGTGAAACAACCCTGTATATTAATAACTCAGCAGTTTATTTTCTGCAAGACATTTCTTTAGAGCATTTAAAAAAAATTAAGTAACTCCACAGAAACAACACAAAATGAGCTTCTGCTGCAGCTCAGGACAAAACCCCAAAGCCTGTGCATCAGATTGTGCCACCGAGCCCAGGGGTCTGAAGTGTTTCCTTTGGCACGATGCCCTGGAACACCAAGCCAGGAGGGGCTCCGAGAGATTTTTCTGAGACAGTGCTGCACCTTCTGCATCACCCCTGTAGCAGGACCAGTCTCACCTCAAATACTGGTGCATGTTATGGATAAAGGTACCACCTGCTTCACTCAGAGCTGAGCCACACTGTCTGATCACCAGGGGACTGTTGGCTTCAGCATCACCCTAAGGGAAGCACGTGAACTTACCCAAGTTTGTACAACACATACAAAATAGTAGTTCTAAAGATTGACCTTATGCAGTCAGTTATTTACAAAATTCATCTTTATGTACAAAATAAATTGCTGTAATTCCAGATTCCCTTTCATATTCAGTGTACAAGCTACCATAAACCAGTGCTATAATTGATACAATATGATGCATAATTTAGAGAGTATTTATAAATTTGTGCATCCCTTATTTAAGTTATACTACTGTTCAAGAGACCGTAAAAGAGAACAAAAATTAACAAGTTTTGAAAAATATCAAATAGTCAGATGGAACTTTTACACCTTGAAGAGTAACAGTGCTTTTTAAGCATTACTTTAATGCAATTCATTACAAAGTGTTCTTTATATAAGGAATAATATTTGTCTCTCATCTTTTTCTTACATTACTGCCATGTCCTACAGAACTTCAATTTCCATTAGTCCTGGATAGGATTAAATACAGTACATTATTGCTAGCTGTCCCCACAACAAAATATACATTTTTTAAGTGCAAAGCAAGGTATGTGTGTTTTTTAATAAGGCACAGAATATCCATTATTTCCAGTGTAACACAGAATTCTGTTTTGTACATTGCAAATGTTCATACACCATTTCAATCTTTCAAGGATTAGAACTGTTTCCCGAATCCAACTCTCTTCTGGTGTCTGAAGCTGAGTAGACAAGTAGTGACACAGAAGGTGACTGTGGGACATCAGGTATTTGGGAACAGCTCCTTTGTAGTGAAGGAGATTCACTAAAATCATTTTTAGGTGTTATTCTGTAAGTAATGGAAAATTAGACATACAGTAAACTTTAAGTACAGTGCATTATACCAGAAAAAAATATGAATAGTGAAACTATATCTTCAGCTGTATTCTTTTCAGAGAATGCAATACAGTTCTGTACACTTTTCCAAGCCTAGGGTCACCACTGTTGTTTTTCAGACCCACCACCTCTCAAAGTGATTGCAGTGCAATCACAGATTTCTTGAGGGTCACTGTTCAACAATGCAAGAATATCCTACAAGATGAAGCTTCAGCACTCAACACTTAAAGGGAAAAGAAGAATCCTACAAAAATACAGAGTAGGCCCATATGCTAAAGATACATGGCCACAAGGAACAATCTCTAAGTTCCCTTGACAGCTAGTGAGGGTCAGCTGCATACTGAGAGTACTCTGATTCTTTAGAGAGAAAGAACAGAAAACTAACAAAAATAGAGGGAATATGTATAAACAAACAAAAGATTGAGTTCAGGAGCCTTACCTTCCTTCACCTACTCTCTTCATGCTCTCAGCCAAGCTACTCATATGACATGTGCTATCTGCTTTGTTTCTCCTTTCCACCTGATCCATGGTCAATTTAGAACCAGATAACATTTGATCTCCACTGTTTTCACCTTCCTCGACTCTTCGGGCTGATGTTCCGTCTGCCTCTATCTCTTTCTCAGACGTCTCTGGAGAGGTTTTAATTTCTGCAACAGTTTCTTGGCTTAAGTAATCATGATTAGTGATTGCTACTGCAGAAGTTCCATGATTGGTTGTGCCACCTGTACTGGTCCCCATTGACTTTGAAATTACTTTCAGTCTGTGTGAAGTTGACTTGTAGTGCTTCTTTTTATGTTTAACTTTGGAATTGTGCCTCAAGAAAAATTCACATGATTCTTGCAGCACTCTTCGACTCTCACTGATTGGACTGAAAGAAAATACAAGCACGTAACTGAATGAAGAGGTTACCCTTAGTTATAATGCAATAAAGACTACTACACAAACCCCTGAAAGAACAGCAGCCAGTGCTGCAGTCTAAGATGGATGTTAATGAACACAAGGGATAAAATTATATGTGAAAAGAGGAGAAAAAAATTCTGATCATAATGGCTCCAAAGTAATTATGTCTGTGGAACAATTAAATAAAGCAGATTTCTACACTTCTTACTTCTGCAAGTAGGTCCAATGACTTCAGTAAATTAATGATCTAAGAGAGGACAGAAGGATTAGCTCATAAGCAGCTGCATTACCAAGTTAACTTTATGTAAAGTAAACCTCCTTCAAATGAAGAAAGGTAAACATTATAAAAATGACTTCATTATTTTAAAATCCTTGTAGCTAAAAGCAGTTAACATCTGAAACAGAACAAAAAATTATACAGGAAATGGAAAAAGAGAGGAGCAGTAAAGGAAGCTATAAGCTCACCATTGAGGAATGTAGATGTAAAATAGAAGGAGCTTAAGGACTACTGCCTTAGGAAGTCCAAAGAAACAAAATTATCTAAAACCATAGGATAATTTATAAGTAACAGATAATCTAACAATAAATAATCAAGGCATAAAAAAGAATTGAAAAACTACAAGCCAATGGAGAAGAAATTCATAAGCTGTTTAAATGCATCAATTTACTCAATTTAAGTAATAAAACTGAATTTTTCTGTTTAATTGAAAAAAGCAACACTAGATTAATGCAATTAAAGTGACAATAAGAAGGGTTCAATTAATATTAATTTTAAAATAAGACAGGCCTGGCAGAGGAGAAAAACCAAGCATATTATTATTGCATGACAGTGAACAGTACTACTGTGTTAAATGAAGTAGTCACAACACTATGAAAGGAACTAAACTGATGAGTGAAATTATCAGGAAACCAGAGATGTATTAGCCAATACACCTTCCGCTCTATAAAAGAGAAATCAGCAGAGGAAAATATTTTCTATCTTCTGAGAATGTTGTCAAAAAGTCACTGCACATGTAGAACTTCCCCAGAGTCCAATGGAATTTAGCTGATGCCCAAAGGCAGCATTTAGAGTCTGAAAAAGGAGCCTGAGACAACATTTTGATTACCTGAGCTATACATAAAGAAACATGTCTGAAAGTCAAATTTAAGTATACACTTTAAAAAACAGGGGAAAAAAATTCTTACTCTCTTTTGCGGTTTCTGTTGAAGAAATTGGCCCATTCAGAACAGGTCTTTTTGCTTCCCACCCAGAAGACTGGAGATATGCCAACAATTAATGTCAGCAAATATTTCATCAGAAACAAAAATATTTCTGGTCTTGCTAGTGCCTTTGTCTAGAAGATAACAAAGTTTAATAAATGCAAAGAAGAAAATACACTTATTGATTTTTTTTTTTAATGAAGAAAATATCAAAAATGAAAGACTTTCTCCTTATGACTGTTGTTCTTTGTTGAGGCTTTTACTGCAAACAAATGTCAGACATGTACAGTCAAGTCAGATGTGGTTCATGTCTACAGCTGAATACACACAGATCTGTCAGAAGGAAATATTTTTCTTTTAAACTGAAAGGAAAGGTAATTTGGGGAGTAACAGTATTAGTAAACAGAGGTAAGTGTAAAAGATTTATCCCTTCAACTTAGAAGAAACAGCAACTGGATCACAGAATGGTTTGGGTTGGAAGGGATCTTAAAGATCAGCTAGTTCCAATCCCTCCTTGCCGTGCGCAGGGACACCTCCTACTAGACCAGATTGATCAATGCCCCATCCAGAATAGCCTTGAACACTTCCAGGGTTGAGGCATCCATAACTTCTCTGGGCAACCTGTTCTAGGGCCTTTCCACCTTCAAAGTAAAGAATTTCTTCCTAGTATCTAATCTAAACTTACTCTCTTTTCAGTTCAAAGCCATTCCCCCTTGTCCTGTCACTACATGCCCTGGTTAAGTCTCTCTCCCTCTTTCTTGTAGGCTCCCTTCAGGTACTGAAGGATTAGCTGGGAGTTAATCTGATTAGACAGCATCTTTAAGGAGCTGCAGGGAACTACACAGTAGCTTTCTGTTTATTGCAAAATTAATCCACCTATTTGCAGAAATGTATCATAGAAGCTGAGATATTTAACTCAGTGAGAGATCATTATCTTCTGCTCCCATGCTGCAAATTTAATTTATGTTACTTGGCTTATCTACCAGACCCATCTATGAAAGTCACTCTTTTTGTCAGCCAGGTAACGTTAACTACTTAAACTTCAGGGGTTTTTAATTTGGTTTTGATCTGGCAAACATAACAAAAGTCTACAGTCTAGCTCAAGGCCGACCACATCACTTTAAGCTACTCCACAATCAGCACACACTGTCCATTATAAGGACAGATCCCATAAAGTAGATCTTTGTGTATCATTTCCTGCTGCTATTTCTTCTTTCCAATGGGCTAATTAAAGGCTGAAAATACATGCTCTTTCTGTGTTATTATGCCAAGCTGTTATATTTAAGCACTACAAAACAAGTTTGTCGATTTTTTTTTAAAGCATAAAGATCTTGTTTTCAAACTTGTCTATTCTGAACCATTTAGGTTTATACAGAGCTCAGAATAAAACCCACTGAAGTCAAAATACACTTGTTAAGAAACAGCATTAGAAACAAAAATAACCAAGTTGTCTGTGAGCTGTGTTACTCTCAGCCTACACTGACTTCAATCCAGAGGATAATAAATAACATTTAAGAATGTGAAGAGATCAATCCCTATCATTCCATAATGCCGGTGTTTATATTCCTAATTTTTAATGACAGTTTATTGCAGCAAAAACATAGATGGGAAGTGTAATGCAATGAAAGATGACATGAGACACTTGCATTTCTCTTAGTAATATTGTCTTCTTGTATACTTGTTTTTAAATGGAAAGAAACAAACCACAAATTACTTGTAAGTATATAAAACTCCCTGCAATTGCAAGAGATTTAATCCACAGAGAGCACTGAACATAGGCAGATTTAATTTAAAAGCCTTTCCAAGGAAGTTGAATTTTAAGAGTCAAATGTTAAATACAACCACCTCCACAATTTTAAGTGTGGTTGAGGTTTTTTTCTTTATTTACTTTTTGTTTGGTTGATTTTTAATATGGAATTCTTCATATTTCCGAAAATCAGCCTGCAAATGACAGCTACTGTGGAAAAATATATGGGAAATGTGTTCTGTAATTTCAAGTGGTCTATACTTCTACACGTCAAAGAGGAAAAAAAAGTGATTTTAAATCTGTGGTTACAAGCAGCATTTAAAATCCAATTTAATCTCAATTTTCAAGAATCATAATTTCAGCTTCAACTTATACTGATGAAAATTCAATTTATGTACTTTGATACTGAGCTAGGCACCCAAGTACTGAGCAAATACTTTAGGAACAAATATTGTGAAGAATGATCCTTCTCCAACACAATTTGTAACATGAAGTTCAAATATGATAAAAGTTATATATTCTGTTAGAGCTGCAAGTTGGAATTTAATTGCTGAGTGCTACCAATTTAATTAGAATTTTCAGAGCAAAAGTATAATTCCATTGATTCTGATTTAAAAAGGAATTAATCACTCCCCGTTTTTTAACTGATTACTTAACATGAAAATAATTTACTAATTTCATGGCAGATATGCATAAGGGTTTTTGTTAATTAACTTTACAGTATTATTTATAAAGGAAACTGTTACTTGCCTGATAAGGACAGGGAATATGGTACTGGTCACAGTGGTCAAACACCCAAGTAGTTTCCCAGATTTTCCGGTTTACCAGTTCATAAACATAACATCCAAGAAGTGCTACAAGTGGCACCAAGTATAAACCACTAAAAACTCCAATTCGGATCATAAATTTCTTTAGCTTCTCCTGGTTTCTGCCATCATGCTGTATGACTTGTCGCACGTGGTTTAAAGAAATGATACCAGCTAGAAGAAGAGAGAGACCGAAAAAGACACAAAGGCACAATGGCAAAAGGACAAAGTACAGAGAGGCATCCAGATCATAGAGACCCACAAAACAAACTCCACTGATATTGTCCCCTTCAACTTTGTTCATTGCCAGGAGCATAATGGTTAGAAAACCAGGTATTCCCCAGGCAACAGCGTGGAACCACATGGCCTTTTGTGCAATAGCTTCACAGCTCCATTTTCGTCCTGCTGCAAGGAACCAAGTGATTGTCAGAATCACCCACCATATAGTTCCTGCCATAGTGAAAAAGTACAAAACCATGAAAAGGACAGTGCAGGCTTTGTTTTGGGAGCCAAGAACAACCGTTTCACCAATTTCTAACTTATCATCAGCCTCGTTACAGGCAGTTCTGTTCCCAAGTAAAAATCCAATAAAGTACATTAGAGAGACTATGCTGTAACAGACAGAATAATATATGATCGGTCTCTCTGGGTACCTAAACCTTTTAACATCAATCAGAAAAGTCAGGAATGTGAAAAGCGTAGCACAAAGACAAAAGATTGAAACTATTCCAATGAAGCTTTTTGCCACATCCAATTCATAATTTTTGAAGTACATATTGGGACATGGGGGTGCACACTGGTCAATTCCTAGAAACTTGTAGCCTTGTCCATTGGTAGTGTGTAGATGTCGGGGACACCAGAATCCATAATCCCTTCGGATCTGGCTTGGGGTCTTCTGAGTTCCATGTGCGTTTGTGGTTACAGCAGCAGTGGCAGGAACAGTCTCATCACAATTGATTAGTCTGAATAAATAAACAGAAGAGGAAATAACTCAATACCCCTCATTCTCAACTAGAATTATTTCTTAGACATATGAGAAAAATCCCATCCTAAGCCCTGTTAGATTTTTATAGAGAATGCAAGTCTACATTGTATGAAAAAACCAAACTTCAAGTCTGCATTTTAGAAGACTTCAAACACATTTATTTAACTGTTGCTCTCCAGTTACTGTTTTATAGTTTATGAAACATTTCTCAAATTGCAACCATCCTACACTTTAAAATTCTACTAAACTCTTACATGTGTACATAAAGTATTTACAATGTTGGTTTTTTAAAAATTTTGATAACAGACTGTTGGAGACAGCAGAACATCTTGTCAAAATGCAAGCTTCAATCAATCAAGGAAAAGGATTGACATCATAATCGGTGACTAATATGTGATTATTATAAATTTTAGCATTGTACTGCTATTTCATTGTCAACAACAATAAACTACCTAACTGAAAAAAACCACAGGCATAAAATATAAGCACTGTAAAAATTTATTAATATTTTAGCAATTTTCTAGCCCTATGATGTTAATTTAAAAACTGCTTAAGACTCAATTGCTCCAGGGTTTAAATGGACACAAGATGTGACTTTTTCATATGGATAATATTGTATTAGCAGTGCCGGACAGATTTTCCAATGAGATTATATAACTCAAGCAGGTAAGCATTTACTCAAAATGGGATTTATGCTCCTATGCATTCCAAGTTTAAGCGTATGTTTAAGAAGAATTAGTTTTGCATTCTAGCTTTTAAAGTAGGATTCTGATACCTCAACATTCTTTGTCAAACACAAGAGTCCCTCAATTCAGTATGCAAGCTCAGCTTGAGCTAAAAATCCCTTCAGTTTTTTGTTTCTCTGCATTATGATGCTGTCCAAGTAAATCCAGACTAGTTGTTAAGAAAACTGATTCTGTGGCAGATTCTTTCATTAACCACAGGCCACAGCAGTACGTGTGGAAACAGGGTGAACTTCATACACCCACGTCTTAATCAGCATTGTGTATGTCTGTAAGAATACAGAAGTGTGAATCTCAGTATTGCAGTTACTGCCCATCCTCAGGCCAGCTCCTCTTCCATGGGCTCCAGCACCAGGATCTCTGCTGCTGTAAGAACATCCTGGGCTTCTCTGAGCATGGACATGGACTTCTCAGTATTGGCTGCCAGGGACACATCACTTCACATATGAGAGAAGATTCATTTTCACTAAATGCTAGCAGTAAGAAAATAATTTAAAGCTGCACTAAATTCTACAAAAAACATAATTTGATGTAAGGTGTAATTTAAAAGATATATTTAATACTGGATTAACTTGTAATTGTCCTAATTTTTCAAAACAATCCTTGAAGATATTTGCTGAGGGGCACTACTGTTGCATAGAAGCTCACATCAGATGGGAAAAGTTAATGCCATCTTGTTTTAAAACACCACAACTTCCATTCTTCTGCAGAACTATGGGAAATAGCATTAATGGCACTTGTCATATTCACTCTAATACTGTTTCTACCAGAGGTCATGCACAGGACTACTGTCCCAGCTCTCCCTCAGCCCCATCACAGATTAGCAACCACATGTGGGTTAGAAAAATTATCTGAGTCTCCAGTCTCTGCTCCTTTCTTGTACCTCTTGATCTGATGTGGGGAGATGAAAAAAAAAAAAGTGGCTTTAATAATTTATAAATATCCACAGTTGAAGGACAGAAATTCAAGAAGATTGCACTAGGGTGCTTTCAGTGGTTTCCATTTAAAACATATAGACATCCTTTCCCTAAATGAAGTATTAACTGCCTTATATCTGAAATAGAGATGTAAATACCTTTGACAAATAGGTGAAATTCTAAAAAAGAGAGTTTTGGCAGGCAGTACAGGAAAAGTGACACAATACTACATTTCACATTTAAGCAGTTAGGAGGAAGATAAGGCTTTTACTATTTAATGTTCTGTGTCTGTTCAAATACAGAATATTCTGTATTTTATTATCTTTTGAGCAGTTACTTCTAAAACCGCTAATGAAGTAAATATGATCATCCCTAGTTTAGAGATCAGAAACAAAAGCAAAATCTAGGCTGTAACATATAATATTTTAAACTTTGAGAAATTTATAGTAAAAAAGCTAACTCTTGCAGGGATCTGATTATTGAAAAGAACTGCTGCAGAACTTTGCTGCAAAAGAATTCACAGGCAGATAATGCAAGTGATCATTTGAATAATGAAAAAGGTTTAATAAAGAAATGATCCCACACATAAGCACTGCGGGGTCAGCATAATAAGGAAGTTACAGCAAGGTGGTATTTAACATTCTCCCTCAGATTTTCAACTCAGTCTGGGTCAAATATGAAAATACCACTCCCACCACCTGTCAATATGAAAAATACCTGGTACATTCCAGCTCTTCAGGCCATGCAATTCCAAAAGTGTCCATCAACTGCTTACAGTCAAAATACACTTTCTCACAGAGGCTTCGACAAGGGTGAATCACATGAATCTGATCCAGGCAGGCAGGGACAAAGGCTCTGCACAGAAATGTGTGGACGTCTGGTGAACAGTGAAGATTCATAAGAATAAGAAAAGGCTACAGGGAAGAAAAAGGCTTTGGTTAGCATTTTAAAAAGATAATTCATGGCATCAGAACTAACTTCCATCACTAGGGCTCACATTTGATCCTCTGTAGGTTTGAAAAGATACTAGAAAATAGTGTATGTTCAGCAGCTGTGAAAAAGCAAAACCCACTGGCCTGAGCAGCAAGAAGCTCCATTAGCACTTCCAGCCTAGCCCTTGCCCCAGGATCTTGGCCAATCTCTGACTACTTGAATCTGATTTTTCCTATTTGACAACATTAGAAATCTGAAAGGTATTATGAAAGCCCAAGATTTTTTAAAAATACAGTAAAACACTGAGTTCCTTTGTACACCAGTCAGGTTCTAAACAAGTACCCTAAGGTTTTCTAAAGGTGTGTCTGTTCCTGTAGTTCCTGTTAGATTACATTTTCAGTCCTAAGTATTGTGTTGTACTCATCTTCTCTCACGCTAAAGAAGTTTGGGAGTTTTTTTTTTATTAATGAGGTTCAAGTATCATTTCTCATTTTTGAAACATCTCATTTCAAATCTCTCTCAACATGACTGAGAATTTCTCTGCCTGTATTACCAAGTACCAGGCAGTGAGTAACTGACTACTGTTCTTACTAGAGAACTCATAAAATGAAATATAACCCAATCTTTTTCTGCCTAATGCATTCAATTCATTATTCAGTCAGACAGATTTTTAAGGAAAAAAAACCCAATCTTTCTTCTCTACGTTTTATCAGCTTTATTATTAGGGCAAATTATTTTGGTCGAAATACTACCGTGTGTGCAAATTTCAGACAAACCAGGAGTTATTGGTCATTTTTGCACGTGCTGTGTGGTTTTAAGGACAGCGTCCGGGAGGAAGCGAGGGCTGGCACACTGACAGCAGGGCCGGGCATGCTCCTGTAATTCTACACGGCCCAATGTCCACAGCGGCAGGGCCGACAGCAGGGAGCAGAGGAGCTGGGGGGCTGTGGAAGCAGGGCCTCGTGTGAGTGAGCACAAGCAGAAATAAAACTGAAGCGGCCAACCAAGTGTTGGTGACCTGCTGGTGGTTCTGGGCACATGGATACTCCATCCCAGACCAGGCAGGGCCACGAGGTGCCAGGCACTGCCAGGACACGAGGCACATACATGGTGTGACAACATCTGACCACACAGAAGCGCTGTGTCGACAGGCTGGGGGAGACGTCCAGGACAGACCAGCCGGCTCTCCAGCCCACTCCCCAGGCCTGCCAAGAGTGCCCAGTGAAAAGGGAGGGAAGCAGAGGGCAGCTGGTGGGGTGTGCGTGTGCTGGAAGGCTCTGATCCCGCTGGTGCTCCAACAAGCCCTAACCTCTGGATGCACTGCAGGCCGCTGCGCACCACAATGCCTGCCATGCCAGGTACACCTTTCTGCTCCAGCTCGTAACACCGTAACAAGCTAATTTAGACACCATTCTGAGGGAACTAACACACGGCTGAGGGTGAAATCCATCTGCAGGATCACATTCGCCTAAATCCTTTTTAAGTTGTCTTTTTGATTAACGCTCTTGTATTTGAGGAAAAAGGAACCTCCACATCACATGTAAAATAGTCAAATTCATGCATCAGGAAAGATGAAACAATATTTAACACACTGTGAAATGTGACGTTAAATAGGGACACTGTATGGAATTTTCAAAGTAGGCCAAGCTTTTAGTAAGATTTTTATCTAGTAAGAACTGTATTTAATTCTTTGCCAGCAATAGCTACGTTTCTCAAACATTCAACCAATGACTGACTGTAAACAGAAGGATTAGCTTCTGAGTCCCGAACAGCATCCTTACTTTGTCAGCTTTTAAGTATCCCAAATATATATATATATATATATTATGTATAAATACATATACACACACATATATATACCAAGAGAGCAAGTCTTACTACTGAACATGCAGTTTAAAAGAAGAGACATTGATAAACAATTTTTCCCTTACAAAATGGAATATCTGCAGGTCCTCAAGGGACCTTGGTAATAAACACAGGAATGTCTGGAGAAGAAGGAAGAAGATAAGGCAGAGCAAGGTTAACATAGAAGTGCTTTATGAAAAACCAAAAAAATGTTGGCACTACCCTTCAGAGCCCTCCAGCTGTGTGCTGCATCTGCACATGCCATTAAAACAGGCACACAGAAGTTTGATCCCCTCTCTGAATGCCTGCTCTGGAGCTGTCTTTGCAGGAACCCAGTATTTGAGTATTTAATGACAAGGAGAGAATGCAGCTCTGGCATACTGTGTTCCAGTTCCATAAATTGGATTATTTCCTAAAGATTGCACAGCTTCAGACAAAAAAAGTAGTCAGGAGTTAACCCTAAATGAATTAAATTCCTTTTGCATAATTATGATACTTCTTTTATTCTAAACTGTTAATTTATATTTGCTCTGTTCTTCCTGGAACTTAGGATAAAGACAATAGCCAGGGTAGTCATATTCAATTCTTACAGATATTGAGTTTATTTTTGACATTAAGTCTTGTAGAAATTGACTTAATTGTTGTGAATTCTTCCTTTTTGTCACCTAGGGTTTATCTCATTTGGTAAAAAGTAGAATTAATTTTCTAAAGCAAGTTTTGGACCACCAGTCAAAAACTTTTTCAGGCTTTAGTAGAACAGCAATCTTCTCTAGAAAACTAAGAATTTTTTAAAATCTCAATATTTATATCAGTGAAACCAAGTTTACCTACAGAGATATTTTACCAACTATTTTGATCAGTTTTTAAACCAGCAGTTTTTAAATAGCACTTTCCAACATAGCTAATAAGGTTACATATTTTAAGCTTGCTCCTTTGATACAGTAAATGTCCAGTGAAGAAAGTGGACATAAAAACCAACCTTTACCATTCCAACCAAGTTTCTGTCATATGAAGCTACTTAAAAGCTAAAATATCACAAGAATCACAATATATATAATGATACTTTATATTAGAGGTAGATAATGACAAGCAAAAATAAAATGTTTGCAAGGATTTTACTAAAGCATGTTGTCATTGGCTAAACACTTACTTAAAGAGCATATTTTATTTAAATGCAAAACCACTTTAACAGATAAATTGGAAAATCCAAATTTTTAGGAAGAATGCTATGCTTAGCCTATAATGTAATTAGAGTAGAATTCCAAGGACTTGGCTGCTAAGAGTAACTGTTCTTACACTATTTCTTTCATTTCTTTCAGCTTGCTAAAAATACTTACCTTTTGACCTTGAAAGCATGAGCACAAGAGCAAGAATTTTGATATTCTGAAAACACAAGCTGACTGCCCGAGTCAGATCATTCAGCTGGACACCTCATTCTACCCTGGCTGGTAGCAATGGGGATAATAAGACAAGCTGACATCTCGCCCAGTTCCCTACAAGCAAGGGTTTAGGAAACAAGCTGCATGTTTTATAACACAACCACCATGCTGAAAAGACATCAACAAACCTTTCTTCCTAAAACGTATCTTATCCCTTTTTCAATCATTTAAGTTTAAACCCTTTGTAAAATACTACAGCAGTAAGTTATCTGGCACAATTTAAGCAGGCACTGCTGAGAAAATACCGCATTTTATCTGTTTATTGCAACTCCTGGTTTTGCAGCCTAATTTGTGTTTTGACAAATGGCTAACAGATTCCACTATACTTTTTCCATGTCATTTTATCCTCCTGCTAGCATTTAAATATTATATTTATATATTAGCATAGTAATGCTTTAAATTTTTATTTCTATTCCTTTCATAATACACTTTGCCTTCTATTTGCTTTCAGTACATTTGAACACTGACCTTGCATTTCCAGTGACAACGAAGACTTCCTGAGTGGCAGTAACTGAGTAAAATACTGTGCCCACCCACTCGTACAGATAGTGGGAGTTACTTTTCCACATACTTGTTACTCTGCATTTCCCAACCCTAAATCCCACCTACCATTTTATTGTTCAGTTGCATTTAGCACAAGATCTTTCTGCAATTCTTTAATCGGTTTTGTTTTCTCAGCAAATTTACTATCTATCCCTCTTCTAGGTCCATTTATGAATTAGTTGTGTATCAGAGGTTTCAGTACAGATAACCAGGCAGAACCACTCTAGTCATTTATTTGGTACAACTTGAAACTATCAGCTCAGGATTTAATACTTCTTCTTGGGAAAAAACCCCATTTATTAATTTCTACTTTTCTTCATGTTCCTTAGGCAGGCATGGGAAAACAAAGTCCCCCATGCATTACCAGAGCAGTTTCTTTAAGAAAACATAGACTGTGACCAGGTCAAAGACTTTTTGAAAACTGAAGTATAATATACTGTCTGAATCACCCCTTTCAACAAAAGTACTGAGTCCCTAAAAAAACTCTAACAGATTTTACAGCCAGTGAGTTTCCTCAACCAAAAAAAAAAAACCACTGTAAAATGTAAAACTTTGCCTCAAGCACACAAAAATGCGATTTGTAAAATACAGATTTATTTCCAGCAACTGCCTACTTTTACCATTTAAGAACAGCACAAGTGGTAGTGAATTGCTGCTAACAATTACATATCTTTAAATGTGCACTTCACTGCCAGCTAGCCAATATGGAAAAGTTTCATCATAGAAAATAGTAAGTCTGCATTTCCTGATGGGCCATAAAAGCAAAACCTCACCACAACCAAAGTATTTGCTCCTCCAGCTGCATGGCCTGGAAGCAAAAAGTGTACAGCCAAGATCACAAACTCACTGACAGTAAGAGCCAATTGCTTCAAGGCCACTTTATCTGAACCATGGGTGTCCCAGCCACCAACAATTGTCTACCCAAGTGGTTAGTTGGGTAAATTGCATGCATGCACACGCTGGTGTCCAAAGCATCCAAGTCTGGGATTAAACTCAGAATCTTATACCAAACTCCTCCCCTCTTTGGGAAGTTCAGGATCTGCATGTGGCACCACCCTACAAAATTGGCACTTCCAGGAAACTAAGGCACTTGGCATTTCTAGCGTCAGCAGCGACTGCCCTGTCATATGGAGAAGAGATGAAAATCTGCATGTTGAGTGATAAGAAAGTTAAAAATATGTGAAACCAGACTCTTTAAAAACCAGAAATGAAGCCTCACACAGCCAACAGAAGTCCTAAAATATCAATTCTCATCTTCTTGACAATGGGAAACAAAACTCAGTAAATATAAGACAAACTAGAATACAGTAACAATCTTTAAAAAAGACAAAACCAAAAATAAACAAAACCGAAAAAACCCAACAAACTTACAGCAACTGAAAGTCAAAGATGATGTAGTCTGTAACAGCTGGAGGGGCACTGCCTCAAGTAGTATCAGTGAAGAACTGAGGACTGAGGGATGCAAACTTTCCGATGACAAAACATTAACACCTTACTAAGTCCTAGATTCCTCATGAGATGTGTCTATGTTGTATCTTCTCCAGCAGCAAAGCCAAGCTACCTCAGAAGTTCAGTCATGGTGTGGTTCTACAAACAGTAATACAACTGACACAAGTGAAAACAAATGGTGTAAAACACAGAATAAATGTCTACATGCAAACATGTTCTTAAATGTGCTTTGCCAACAAGTAAATGGCAATCTAGAACTGTGTATGGATCCTGTCCTCAGCACGCTTCTCTGTTTTGTGCTTAGCAGGCTTACAGTTTCAAGACACAAGAGAAACAAGCTCATTTTTCCACACAGACATTGCAAATGCTCTGTTGTACCTCATCTCAGTCTGATCCTAGAGAAAAGCATTACCAGAGATGATCACTCTCTGGGGTGCCAATGTATGGTAACTACCAGCATATGCCAAAACAAGTAAGTGAAAGTATTCTCCTGACTCTGCTGATCGATGTCACAAAGAGATTTCCATAATGTTTAAAACAATGGATTGAAATATCAAGGTCTTTGTTACCATCATGTGTGGCAAACCTTGATTGTAAGAGACAGGAAATATCTCGAATTGTTGAGATATACAGAGGATTCGAGCCTTTGTTCAGCCACTGGAGCCAGATAGCCAAGACAGTAACGACCTGTTCTCCTAACCACTGAGCTCTACCCACCATTGTAAAACATTTAGCTTCATTAATCTAGTTAACACTGAGGTTAACTAAGTTAAATAGTGACAGACACCAGCTGTCTCAGTCTTAAGCAATGTCACCTCTTTGATACAGATCTTGTGACCTAAAGCAACATTACAGCATTATTGCTTACATAACTATATACTTCAGTCACTGACGCAAAGGCAGGCTTAAATCTCTATTTCTACAATTATACTACACTGTGTACCCCAGATTCCTACCTATATTAAAGATACACATTGTTATCCCTAAAACTATATATCTGCTTTACAGCAAATAACATCTACCTAAATAATGAATAATTAGAGTCATAGAATATCTCGAGTTGGAAGGGATCCAGAAGGATCACCAAGTTCAACTCCCTTTCTTCTCACAGGATACTTTAATAATTAATAATTTCAAATTAATTATTAATAATTTACAGTACCAAACACACCTCTATCCAATAAGTGTCACTACAGAATTGAAGTAGAGCCATAAACTCTAATCCAAATATATTTATAATCATATATGTTTTCAGATGTGATAGTCATGAAATATAGCCACTGTCAATCACAGTGTACATAAATGATCTCAGAAGAAAAGACATTAATTACTCTTCATACTCACAGAGCTATATTAACAACCTTCAGAGTACCTTCAGCCACTTTTACAAGGATAATCTGTTTCAATTAAAAACAGTGGAACATGTATGGCACGGTTGATTTAATCCTACACTATTGTTACAATAGAGTTATTCCGGACTGGATGCAAACAAGATTAGCATCATACCCAGAGAGATTAATGCCTTCATGCAATTCCTGGATGGGCTGGCAAGGGTGGCAATTTGCTGATGGCCATAGTGAATAAGCTGCCAAGAATCTCTGACTTCTAGTTCATGCACAATTAACTAAGTCATGATAAATAAATGTCCCAACACATGAAACTAAACGAAGGATGAAATTTTCAAGTTCAATTAGATTCAAAATAAGGTTGAGAAAAGACCTCCCATTGCAAGTTACACTGATGAATTTAGATCAAAGACATGTTAAAGACACTTAATCTGGTATGTAAGGATTTTGCAGTAGGCCAAGGCCGTTTAAGTGTCAGTGACTTGTTGCTACATGACTGCTAAAAGCTGCTACTTAACAGCAGAACTGCAAACAGAAACATGTGAATGCTCAGGAATTTTTGTGCAGTGTCAGCCATCCTTTAAACTACCAAGGAGCATGGAATGAACTCATTTGGGGGCCCATACACTCCATGTCCCTACCTGAGTTGTGGGTAATAATCAACTACTGCTGCCAGCAGCAAGCATCAGTTGTAATCTATATTTTCTCAATTCAGTTACAACTACATGGGTAACACAAAAGTTTTTCAGGACTAGAAGTCACCAATAGGAACAAAATATTTTAGGTATAAATATATGTAAGATATATATTACAAATATGAATACATGTAAGTTTAATGTGCATTATTTGTGCATCCTATTTGTGCATTTGACAGAGATAAAAAGAAAACCATCAAATGCACATGAATTTGACTTGTATATTAACAAGGGGCTTTTTAAAAAGCAGCATTACTTTCTGCAGCTTTCACAATAGAATAAAAACATTTGAAGTTGTGTTTAATGTAAAAGCTTTTCAAACATTTTTAAAATGTAATCAAGCTAACATTTACATAGATAAGAATGAAGTCTTTTGTCAGAGTACAAAGTAGGTTGCCCTCGTAGTTTAAAAGACAAAATAAGTTTTCTAGTCTAGGTAAATCTGGAGCTTAAAGAGCTGGCAGACGGTGGGGGAAAGAAAAAGGTACTAAACAAACAAGTGGGACAAACGATGCTGTTCTGAAATGAAAGCTGTTTGCAAAGATATGAGCTTATTTTTGTCCTTCAATTGAACAGCAAAGGCAACACATGCACTCGGACTGTCAAAGGGCTGTGGGTAAAGCGTGGGGCCACAGCTCAACGTGCAGAGGCTGATAAACCGGACTGCTCCCGCATTCGGCTCCTCCCACAGCCGTACGGGGCAGGGGCCGCCTACCAGTCAGCGCCTGCAGATCATTGTTTAGAAGGCAAAGGATGGCAGCTGATCTTTAAAACCCCTGTGCTGCAAAGTGCAGCGGCTCAGGCACTGGCCGCAGGCAGCCAGATGCCCGTGCGGGGCAGGCTCGGTGGGACTGAACTCCATCACCCACCTCATCTGAACCATCCAGGCAACAGTTCAGATCCCGGGCTGCGCAACTGCTCAGGGAGCCGAACTACTCATCATCTAAATGTTCAATATACTTGCAACAAGAACGAGTGCATCTGCAAACTCTTCACCATCATTCACCCCTACACGTGCAACATACTTACATGCATATACATACATATAGGTGTGTGCATGTACATATATATTCTGGTCTGAACTTTCATATTAGCTATTCAAAATCCACTTTTGTCCATCTGCATACTATACCAAGAAAGGTCTATGAAGATGACCTTTGAAACCATGGTCACCACATCACCCTCAGCAGACCTGTCCTACCTAATCTGATTTGTTAATGACCAGGTAAAGTTCATGAGGTTCCACTGGGCAACAGCCACGTCCATAGAAACACTAAGATGATCTGGAAATTACACCTTTCTATGTCTGAAAGCTTTGTATCCACTGCTGGCTTTACCCAACTACAAGGATGATGTGTTCTCACCAGTCAGCTCAGCTTCCAAGCCCTAACTGCTTCCTATCAACGAAGGTAAAGTAATTCCAAACTCAGTAGCTCTGTCCTGTTTTCCTTCCCTATATAAATAGTGTCAGAGAAGCTTACATAACTCCATCCACAGGTATCTTCTTTGAGTAGGCTACAGCCACAGGACTACTGTACATCACTCCAAACTTACGGTGCCTTGGTTTAGCCAGTGACCACATTTCAGATTCAAGTGTGGTGAAGAGGGAGTCCAAGACAAGGCTGCAGAGAGAGACTAGAGAAACCACCACAGCTTGCAACTACACTTGGACATTAGCCAGGGCACTGCAGAAGGGACAGACATCTGCAGGAGACAAACAACAGGTTATCACAGAATTTCCCAGAAGTCCGCTGTTGAGAAAGATGTGGAAGACAGCCTTCCGTAGGCCAGCTTCAGACCTCGTACAGTGGGACTGGCCAAAATCTAGCCCAGAGCAAAACTGCTCCGTCTCATGCAGCAGACAGGTAAGAATTGTGCTAACAATGTCACCTAGAGATCCACTCCTGCAACACCAAATTACTTGCTAGTGTAGGCATAGCCTCTGAACATGGATGAAGAGCAGGCTCTTGGTATCGCACTGTCTACACCATCTCCAAGAACCCAGCTACCACCTCTTTGTCAAGTATTCATTACTTTGGACCCCCACGCATTCTAAACAGCATCCTTGCAGAACAAAGTGCAAGGCAGTGCTATTCACATAATCAAGTGGACAAGTAATGCTCTTCAGACAAAGCAGCAGATTTTGCAGATGACTGATATGCTTAAAGCCAGTGAAATACCATTACACACATTCACCTGTCTGGTTTCAGTCAATCTGCACAAGCCAATCACACTTGATGAAGAGCCTCAGTACTATAGGTAACAAACATTTTTAGTGACTGTAATTTACTGTACTCACAGGAATCAGCAAAAATGGTTTATGAATGTTGCTATAAGAACCACCCTAAGAACTAAAGATGATGTATGTTTCTTTGGAATACCTGAAAACAAGAGAGCACAAAAAATGATAACACATCCCAAATTTTTATAGTATTTTATGAAATTACACAGATAACTCGTATGTTTTTAATCCCTTAGTCAATGCTTTCCTGCAAGTTCCATGGTGATGCTCACAACAGAATTACTCATTTCTAACTATTCTGTATTTCCAGAGACATACCCAGCAGAGAAGTCAGTTGTACTGCTTTGTATTTCCTTTAATCCATATGACGCATCTATAAAAAATACTTTGGCATTTCCCAACTTCCATTCAACAAAAAACAATTTAGGTGTTTCATCACCAAAATCTTTTGTGACCACCACTTTGTTCTGAGAAGATAGAAAAGTTTCCTTAGTTTGTACACAGTAACACATGATGTTCTACATTTACCACTTTTTATATAAGCCTTCCCTTCCCCTTAGTACCATGGTAAAGAGACAATAAAAATGTTACAAACAAAATATGAATTAAAGAGTCATTTGTGCTTGTTCCATCACGTCAGTTGTCCACACCTCTGCACACATCCTCCACCTTAGGGTCTGAGGCAGCACCAGGACAAAATGTAACTCCAAGCAAATCGAGAATATTGACTATTTTCCGAATAGATGCTGAGCTAAATTTAAGACCAGGGATTTAAGTTTCAAGTATTAGTGGTTCACATATTACACGAAGCACTGTTCATATGGAGTACAAGGGAGAAGCAAAGATGGCTGTCTGTAGAGATTTGGTAAATTCACACCTGCGCTACTTTGCAGGATATCCTAGTAATAACCTTCTCATAAAACAGCACTTATTTTCCCAAAACTCCCAATATACAGCTTCCTCCTTCCTGTGTGGATACACACACACACATACCAATTTAAGCTTGCAGACACCAGGTTTCCAGGGTTTTTAAAGTATCCTTACATTGAATTAACTGTAAATTTCTATTTAGTGGAAGCAAATTAAGCCATTACATTACAAATTTTAACTCATGCAACTTCAGTGTTAAACTTTTGAAGGTACTTCTTAACCATCTCTAAAAGGTTTTGTTTAAACCAACCCCAGTTCTCCCCCAACTTCTGCCACTGCTGCAGCCAGCTGCATTTAACTCTCCATAGACACACACATATTCTAGCACATGGCCATGAACTCAGAGTGAATGGAAAACTCATCTGAAATTCAAACGGAATCATCTTTTTCAGTCTCTCTGAGGTACTTTATTGTTCTTTGTGTGACATTTTCCAGTGTTTTCTATAGTCTGCTTTAAAAACTCACTGGCAAGCCTCTTCCCTTTGTACTTCTACAGACCTGTGGATCTTGCCCACATCAGGAAGTCTTAAGGGCTTGTCTCCTGTGGACACATTCCAGAACTGCAGCAGAACAGATTACGAGATATGAAGGTAAGTTACGACACAGTAATATTCTCTGCCTTGCTGGAATAATGCCTTCTGTTGACAACCTATTCCAGCATATAGTAGGAATTACTTTGGAAGTAGAAGTGACTTGGTTTTGAGGATGACCACGAGGGGGAGTTACACCTATGTAAGTACCGCTGTAATGAATCAGATCTTCTGCTAGGTTCACCTATTTTCCTCATCAGACAAATCCCAGATCTTCCACCTCCCAATCTGAACTAGTAGCAACAAGAGCAGTGTTACTGTTAAACTGCTTTGAGATACAGATATGGTAGGCATCTGCACATAATCAGATTCCACAGCCATGCAGCTGTTTAGCAAACATACACAAAACTTCACACCACAAAACCATGTGGTTTTACTTTCCTAAAATCACCATTTGTTGTGTAAACAAAACTAATTCAAATATAAAGTAAAACTCAAGAAGCCAAAATTCAGTCTGCCAAGTTGAAAGCTCAGAATTAAACTAAAATAAATATGTGAATGGAAGGAGCTGGAAATTACATATTTTTTATTGCAGAAAATAAGATCCCAGAGGGACTACCATTCCTAGCCAGAACATTCATAAGAGAGGCCGTAGGATTGAGTTAGTAATTTTTCTGCTCTAGTGGTTCAATATTCTGGTTTATAGCACATCATTATTAACAGCTGATACATGAGGCAGAATTTTAACACCATGTATCAGCTGATTTCCTGGAAGACAACCACTGCCTGAGACAGTAGCTCCACATCATCCTCTCCTGGAAGATTACTATGAAGACATCGTCCAGAATTTCCAATTTAACAGCTTCGCAGAAAGCAGAAAAACTGCACAGAAGACTCTGTGCACCAGCAGATGGAAAGCACAGCTCTTCTGGCTATACAACACTCCCTTGCAGCAGAACACACCTGTAGAGTCTTGAGTGTGGGACATTGTGAGTTGCCACCATTTTGGAGAGTGAACTTCACCTTGAGGTGAGACTTGTCTCCTTGACAAATCTCAGTCCTTGTGGGGAGTTAACACTTCCCAAATGTTTTCAGAATGGATAGGAACATAAAACTGGACTAACATCAAGGCTCTTTCTGCACAAAATATTTTTGATTTCTTGAAGAAATCTCTACCTTGCACCTTAGGGTTACAGGATTAAGCAGTTTACTCAAAGTCAGTTAAGATACAGTGAGCAAAATACTGCAAGCCTCAACCTCAAAACCCAGTGAGACCTCACATGCTAAGATGGAAGTCTCATGCCCATTCTTGAGAACAGGCAGTAGGAAAGGGACAGGGTAGAACAAGATAGAATTAAAAAATGAAGCTCTTAAGCATTCTTACTGAGGATCAAAAGAAAGCAGTTCCAGCAAACATGCTATTAAAATTCTTTGGTATGAAAGAAGTTTGGACTGAAAATTACAGAAAAATTCAAGCTCTTAAAACAACAGAAGTCTCCTCCACCTCCCAACCCACTGCCTCTTTATGGCTGTAAAATGATATTAAACACTATTCCAGAAGTCAGTAACTTCTTCTCCCCTGCTGCAATACCAAGTCCCCTGAAAAGCAGAACCCTTTGACAATCCTGAGAAGGTCCTCTGTTGCAATCAACTATGGAAAAAGTATAGTGGTGCCATTACTGAATGTCATGTAGAATGACATCAAAATGTGTGACACTGGCACACACTGGTCTCTCTCAGAAAGAAGGCCCAGCAATGAACCATCGCAAGCTTTTACCATATTAATTCCAAATCTAACCACTAGCAACAGGTTCAACACTAGCTACATGCAGAATGGGAGGAAACTCCCTTTCACCTGGAAAGCACCTATCTGAAAAATTCACTTTGACCAACCAGTCCATCATCACTGCTGGACCACAAATAAAGGCAAGCAGACCACCACACATGAAGCAGTTTAGAAATGTCCGCACAGCACCATAGTATTGAGGAATATCAAACGAGAGGCCAGGCAGTGGCAATGACAGGAGACTAGGAAGTAAATCAAACTGGGTAGGGAAATACAATCTCAATAGAAACTGTTGACCCCCATAGCCACCCAGCCAGTTGGCTGAGTAGTGATAAACCACTGTTGTAGTCAGAGGTGGTTATAAGGGTGACAGGATGGAAAAAGAGAGAAAACAAGAAAAAATCTTCTCACTACCACACAATTTTTTGTGAAACAGGTATATAAGAAGGTAAGTAGCTATATATAAGGTAAGCCATTAATCCTTTCCAGAAGGAACTCTCTCCACATGTGAACTGGGCGCAAGTTACTGATAGTTGAGAAAAGTCAGTCATAGCAACCTAATAAAAATGGCTCTATGGTCTCTCTGCCCTAACAGCAGCACAACTGGAAGGCACAAATATTGACAAATGCTGGCTCAATGGTTGCAGTTAAGACACACTAAGTAAAAAGCAGCAGCGTACCTGAGGAGATGAAGTGGCAGACACTGCAGGAAGCATTCCTGACAAATGACAACTAGAGAAAGCACTGCACAGTTCACAGCTGAAGCCTACAGCCTGCCTTCCAACTTAAAAGCCCTCAATTCATCATAAATCTGAAGCTGAATTCAGTTTCTTGCATACAGATGGCTTAACATTCAACACCAGAATTTCCCATACATCTACACTGGGCTGACAGAAACAATTTGAGACCAAAGCCTGTACCATTCCAGGCTGGCAGATGGTGGCCGAATGGGGAATCCTGATTATCCCAAGCAACACTAAAAACATGTTCTGGCAACTGAACCAAGCTCCTCCTCCAAGCTCAGTAGAGTATGCAAATAAGATTTTAGTAGCAGTACCTCCAGTACTACATATAATTTTTTAAAAAAACCGGAAACTTAATATTAATCTCACTTCTGTTTCACTCTCTGCACAGCACAAGACATTGAGCTTTTCAAGACCTGTGTTAAGATTTTCCCCCTCCTCTTACAACTGAAAAGCCATTATTAAAACAGGTTTAAAACTTGTTTTACGAGCCTCTCACCCAGAGAGGCTCTCACCCTTTACAGCTATTGCTACTGGCAAAGCCTTTCCACAACATGGCATATTCACAAGGGAGCCACACTTACAGTCAGTTCAGGGAAGAAAAGTGCTAGTTTTCAGTTAAAAAGAGTAAAGTTGCTCTTTCAGTCAGAATTATCAGCATTCAGTCAGAAGATAACAGCATGCAAAAGCCATAATGAAGAACAAGGCTAAGAATAACTTCAGGTGCCTCTCCTTAGTAGATGTAAGATGAGAGAGGGGCAAAGAGCAACTTTTATACATGATTTTTGCACTGAGTTCAGGTGGACCAGGATATCATAAGCTACTTCCCCAGAGAATTTCAACAATTGCTCTCTATAATAGTACGGTGCCTGAGCTATGTGATCAGCTCTGCCAAACGCTCTGAATAGCCACACTGCTGTGCTACACCCATTCCTCTTCCCCACTAATACAGGATCCAAGGCAGGGTGGGGGGAGGAAGTCGGTAGATCCCTTACATAGTGTTTATACAACCAAGGAGCACTAGAACACTAAAATACTTGAAGAAATATCTACTCGCTAAACATTATCTGCCTTGTCATTCAGTGCAACAGGTATCCCAATAATTTCTTAATGACAAAAAATTTTTCACACACTACAGTAGTGGGGGAGAGCTTACCTCCATTTTGCGAGCAGCCGTGTCCTGATCATAGTGTCCCATGATGTTTGGGAAAAAAGTCATATTATAAGGCATTCCTGAACATCTGGAAATAGTAATCGGCTCACATGTGAACAAGCTGTGCCCTTGCACCAGAGCTAGAAGTAAACTGCAAGTTGCAGAGAACACAAGAGCTCCCATTTTGCCAGGATCTCCAACTTCAGCACATCGCTCTGTTCAGAAGTTAGACCGGCGCTGCACAAGGATAAAAACACACATCTTCCTCTGCTGGCTCCAGCGCAAGGCAGTAAGGGACACAGACTCCTCACAGCCGCTTTAGGTCTTGCCCCATTTTGGCTGATCGCGATTTTACTAAATCCTTTCTTCTTCGAGCCTGTACGTGCAAAGACGGGACAGAGCAGTGAACAGCAGAAACAACCAGACCGCGGCCACCCGTCCGAAGGCCGATCTCGGCCTCCCCGCCGGCCTGCAGACAAGAGGGCAGCTCCGGCCGGGCCGGGTGCCCCCGTGGCCCCTCCCGGCCTTACACCATTACTGGCCGCGCTCCCGGGAGCGGCGCGTTTGGCCCCCGCTCCCGCCCGGGCCCCGGAGCCACCGCCGCTCCCAACGCCCCGTTCCCAGCCCCGCCCTGGGAAGCAGCGCCCGCGGGCTCGGCACTGCAATCGGCCCAAGACCCGGGGCTCGCCGGGCGCGGCCCCGGCGCCGCATCCCCGCCACGCCCAGGCCGCGCCCCCCCCGCCCCCTCACCAGAACCCGCCTCCCGGTGGCCACCCCGCGGCAACGCTCCGAGTTGGAGCCGCTGGTCCCCGGGACGGGACGGGGCCGGGCCTGACCCGCTGCCCACCGCACTCACCGGCGGCGGCCCCTCCGCGATGGCCGCCCCGCAGCACCTGCAGGATGTGGCGTCTGGCGGGCTGGGCGGGGCGGCCGCACCTTCCCGCCCCGGCCGGGCCGGTGGTGGCGGGTGGGGCCCCGGCCGGGCTGCGCGGGGCTGCGGAGAGCGGCGACCCGGCCTGTGGCGCCGCGGCCCCGGGCGGTCCGTGACCCAGTGCACCTCGCGTGCAGGGGCAGCCCCGGCTGAGAAGGGCCTCGGGACTGTACCACAGACAGCGTGCAAAACCCTTCAAACACACTGAGCTCTGGGGTTTTCGTAAACATCTCGGTATTAAACTCTGTAATGCGCTGTATAAATACTGAAGGCAATTTACAGACTTCCAAGTGTCGGGACACGAACCTGTTCCGCCAGTGGAAGCGATCTCGAGGATTGTTTCCAAACGCACCTGGGCCTCTGCCAGGCGGGAGGGCTCCGCAGCAGAGGACGGCTGGCCCTGCACTGCCACCCTGGCTGTCACTTTCACTGCCACCCTGGCTGCCACCTTCACTGCCACCCTGGCTGCCACTTTCACTGGCACTTTTACTGCCACACGTGTTGCTACCGTCCTGCAAAAGGCCCGAATTCTCAGGAGACGACAGGTGTGGACACTCAGGAAATGAGGCTACTGCTCAGGAAGAGATTGATATTGGAAGTCCATGTTTAGCGATTAAATTTAATGAAGAAAAGGGAAATAATCTGAAGTATTTGCTGAGGAAAGGGATGCTCTGGTGAGGACAAAGGGAAATGACTGTTAAAGCAAAGAAGGAGCACCGTGGTGACTGGTGCTCAGACTACCTCTGTCTTCCAGAGAGCCAGCTCAAGGATGTGTGAACTGTCCTCCCACTGCATCCACACCTGCTGCTGGCTGAGACTAGACACACCAGACAGTACTGTACAGTAGCACTCAGTCATGTTCACAAATACAGACCTGAGCTAATGAGACATAACTATAGAAATGCTGAAGGTTACTAAGCAGAGGTGACCAAATTTCTCAGCACGGAGCCACTCAAGGTCTCATCAGCCTGCTGTTCAGCCATGCAAGTTGCTCCATGCTCCAGGACTGGAAACACCAGATGCCGAGACATGCAAACCAGATTTAGGAATGGTTTGGTGATATTCAGGCAGCACTACCTCTCTTCTACTAAGTCCTGAGATAGTCTGTGCAGTCTGGCACATTTATCCACAGAATCCATTCATGGATTGTAGAGTGTGAACCTGCAGGTGGTTATTCAGAATACAATAAGCAACTAGAAGGTCTCTCTTCATGCAGGTATTTTGTGTGTCATTGCCTGTGTGACCGTAAAAAAACAAAACTCTTCCAGATTCCCTTACACCAAACCATCTTAGTACTCTGTGAATCATGAGAAGGATTATACCTACCTGCTGCAGATCCACATAGCTCTGCCATTTGAGCAAATGGAGTAACTTGATAGCTGGAATTAAATTTGCTGTACAAACAAGCAAATTATATTAAATGAAACATTAGTTGCAGGTTGTGGAAGTTAATGCACTCTACTATATGATAACACTCACCTACATTATCCTTTGTCATTGCTCCATTTCTCGTCTTCCAGCTGGCTTCTGTCGTAGTCTCTCAGTAACTCTTCCCATCCTAGAAATATTACTTTTTTATTGATGAACTCTGAGAGGCCTCACACTCTAGGGCTCTGGCAGTGAGAGCCCCAGGGGCATGCACGGGGTAGTCTTTCCACTCCGCTTCTGCAGAAGTTCTTCTAGGGAAGTTCCTGCTCAGCTCTTGATGAAGTTAGAGTTGCTCTCAGCTCTAGGAACACCATCAGACACATTGAAACCTTGCAGGGACAAAAGGTGTTCGGTGCAGATTCACACTCCAGCAGATTTCTAATGAACCCTCTTTACCTTCAGAGAAAGGCATTTCATGGAAATGGTAGAACAACAATGTAGGACCACCTATACCAAGGTAAAAGTCTCTACTTCCCAGTATATAGGGTTGACAAATTCTCAGAGAAGTTTCTGTTATAATTTTAGTATGGGGAAACCAGCATGTCTTGCGCGATATTAACGATTTTAACTTAATATGAAATTTTGCTGAAACAACCAGACAGAAGTCCAAGGTGTAGAAATTTCAGCCAAACCATAGAAATTTGCTAAAGTAACAAGGACCTGAAAATTGTGAGGAGTTTTGCAGCCTTAGCTGTAAGCTCTGCTAGTACCATAATGTATAAATATGGCATTATAGAAAGTAATGGCTTAGTTTGTTCCATCATAATGCATTTTCATACATAGATCTCTGTAAAATGGATATGGCTAAGTAATATTATTTTCCTTCCCTAAAGACTCATGTTTTTGTTAGATGACAAGAAATGGCGGAGAAAAGACAGAGAAATGCATGAGCCCTTTCTTCAATCACATTATTAATACATTTTCTTTGCTCACAACCTAGTTGCTAAGCAAGTTATTCCAGAGGTTGGTTCTCAGAGCTGTAATCTAAATACATTTGTTTCTGGGTCTATTAAGGTCTTGACTAACCAGAGTGGGGAATGTGAGCACTCTCACTGGTATCTAGCAAAGCACCTTTAAGTATGATTAAGTATTTTAAGCATGTGCTCAAATATATTGCTGATTAGGGATGCAGCTACTCAGATGTGTAAATACTTTTCTCACCTGGCACTGGAGATATTGTTAACATTTCAGTTAACATAATATTAATTTGCTGATCTTTACCTGGCACTACCTCAAATGATTATAGTTTAGCAATTTTTACTACAGAGAGTATAAGTGACTTAAAGCCTTGTTTAAATCTTAAGTCATCTTCATATGTTTTTCAACAAATTTAGCAGGAGATTCAGCAGTGGTGCACAGCAGGTCCCTTCCAAGCTCTGCTTGCTCCTACCATGCTTGCAATGGATGTGGTGGAAGAGGCTGTGTGCCATCCCCTCCATGCCCATGCTCCATTGTCAGAGACTGAAATAGTTCATGCCTCAAACATTGTTATAATGTTTTGCTCATTATAACAAAACTGTATAAAGAAGCCACTGAAGCCCACCCCTCCCTGGAGATGCCTGACTGGAATTTTGGACTGAGAGTTAAACTGCTGAGATTAGATAAAGGCGAAACTATTCTTCAATCATCTCAGGCCTGGAGAAGCAAACAAGGCTGAAGGAAAAGAATGAAAACCAAACCCAGCAACTGTGCTAGGAATCATCTCTGGCTTAGTTCAGCGTGGGGGAGGCCACAGCCCACAGACCCATTTGCTGGGAGCAGGTTTGCCCAGATTTTCCCCCCAGCCGAGGTGGGGGGAGCAGGTTTGGGTGTGTAGTAACCTCTGCTCAGGGGCAGGGAACCCATCCTCCCTTGTGCAAACTGGCTGTGGAACCCCCAGCCCCGGGAAGGCCACAACCATGGGACATTCATGTGAGAAGCAGCTGAGGGGGTGTCTTAATCCATCAAAGACCCCCTGAAGTGCTCCCCACACTGACTCTTGGGGTCTTGCACCACAAGGCTGCACGTGATGCAAAGTGGTGCAACTGATCCAAAGTCTGCTGCAAGAGACAATGGCAAACTTGCCCCCCCCCCCCCCCGGGGGAGGGGCCTGGATTTTCCTACCTAGCCCAACGGTATATTAATCCATCAGACTCTATGTTTTTCAGGGGACCTTCACCACCAAGAAGACCTGATGGAGAGAATCAATGAGACACCATTGGGATCCATGGAGTGGTGATATTTTCTGTGTCTCTGTAACTCTCTTTCTCTCCCCCCATCTCTTCCTATGTCTTTCACTCTCTTTCTCTCTCTCTCTCCCTCTCCCTCT
>WBMZ01006042.1:39102-89579 GCA_013400975.1 Atrichornis clamosus
TCTCTCTCTCTCTCATTTACGGTCAAATAAAACCCATACTATTGACTTAAGCATATGGTCTCGTTTGCACCTTAATTTGGGCAGAGGCATCTCTCTCTAAAATCTTAAGAACCTGATCATAACATCCATCCAACCTGCTTAAACCCACCCTCAGCAGAAGCGTTCACAGCTTGCCTGGGCTATGAGCTAAAGCATCATTTTCTCCTTCAAATTTTTGTGGGGACATCCCTTCAGCAAAGGCAAAGAGCAAGGTGACTTTGTTTACCTGCTGTGTGAACATGTTAGTGCCCCACATGCTGATGCATTAGGGAGGAAGGATCTAAGATGGTTGGCAGCTGTCAGGAAGAAGCCTTTCTCTGAGACACAAGAAGTGTGTGTGTGGCATTTAGTCCTTGGAGTCTGCACACGAGAGCAGTTGCACACTGGCTCAAGCTTTCTCCCCTTGGCATATCTAAAGGCTTCATAATTGAATTGCACTGTTGGAACATTGTACCAAAGTTTGACTTAATGTAATTTAAATGTTACAGATTTGCCAGTTACATAGTTTGATGTTGGCTGATTCAGTTATAAGGCTCATAATGTTCTTATTATTGCGCATTTTAAACACATTATTCATAATTTGTTGAAATTTTAAAGGACTAAATAGCCAGTAGATGGCACCAATAAATCCTGTTGTGAGACTGAGAATTGAAAAGTGTAGTTCTTGTCTGTTTCTCAAATGCATTTTGGAGATAAAAAAAAACCTAGACAAAACAGCATTATTGATATAATTTATACTTTTTAGTTTACAGTAATAGTTAGGGAAAGCAATGAGTTTATAGACAGAGTGTTTTTCCTAAGTCAAAACTCTACCATTTAATTGAACACATAAACTCATGGGAAAGAACACACAGATGTGTTACAGTAATTTTCTAGTTTTTTAGAAAATCCAGTCATTGATGAGTTAATGCCTTCTGAACACTTCTCCAGGCTCATGCAGCTGTTTATAACACATTTTTTCCATAAAACCTTCAAACTGTAACCCACCCACCTCAACCCACTACAACAATGAAGACTGGAGAAGGAATCATACTGAGAAAGCTGGAATGTTGATACATTGCCATGTGCTAACCACATTACTGGGTACATGTCACCTTCTTCCGTGAATAAAGTATGTTATTTAGACTAGTCCTTCAGAATATTACGGCTGTGTGGGTTGTGGCACCCACACACGAGAAGATGTTGTTTTCTTTTATGCAAGAAAGATCTCATCTTTCATTTGTCTATAAATGACAACACTGTGCCTTCACACGTTGCTTTAATAAAACAGTGGTTATGCTAATTGTATTTCTGTCCCAACAGGTTACCTCACCTCACCTCGGATATTAAGCACGATGTAAACTAAACAGGAAATATGCTCATAAAGGGTAAACTGTCCTAACAGTGGCCAAAGACATTTCATTCCTTGTGGACTTTTAGCAGCTGCCTTCACTCCTGATAAATCTGCGGCCTGTCTGCTAGGGTGATGGTAACAGTAGCTGCAAGAGTGTGTCTCTTGACAGTGCCCCTCTTATCTTGTTGTTCCTGTGTCTGTAGTGGTACTCACTTTAGACAATGTCACAAGGGTTGGGGTAAAGGACATTTGTGTTTCAGGGTATGAGCCATTGCATATGGAAAAGACTGATACAAACCAAGCACTCTGTTGAGAGTGGACAGGCAAGGTACAGGTGATGCTGACAGCAAAGCAGAAAGTCCTGGCTTAATGGAGTATATTGTAGCATTGGGTTTCACTCCCTCCAAAACATTCACTTGGGTTGAACTGTCCATTGCAACACAATGTGCAATTAGCAAAGTAGGACTGACTTCACACACATTTCAAATGCTGTTCTTTAAGTTGGTAGTTCAAGATGTTTATTGAAACACGAGGATGCTAGGGATACAAGAAAACAACAGTTTTTGGAAGCTCAGACGCAACTACTACAAGGTGATTCATGTCAACCTGCTAAAGGCAGACTAATGAGTATCCACGGCAGTGTTCCAGGGCATTGATAATTACATCTATCCCATAACCAGGTAATGCATACTCTCTTCACATTGTAATAATCCTGTGCTGCAGTTTCATCCCAATTTCTGGGGAACTACATAACAGAGTACCTTGTACAAAAAACCTCAGAGTTGTCTGTAAGTATATCCTCTCAACACCTCCTCCCATTGGGATTTCTGGAGTGGCAGATTCACTATTTGCTAAAATGTGAAGGAAAAAGTTCAGGTAAGAAGCATAAATTTTTCATTTTCATTGCTTCACAATTTCTTTAACAGTATTTCTTTTAAATCCTGTGGAGTAAAGTTATTGTTAATGTGTAAGAAATTAATTAGAAAGTGTCATTATCACTGTATCCATTATCTTTACAATTAGAACAGCAAGACAATGGTTTTAATGCTCAGAAATAATGCTTTTCCTAAGCCTCTTCACAGGTGCTCCTGAGCTATTATAAATGGAAGCATCATGCAGAATACTAAGTATGTTTTCAGCTGAGACATACAGTTTTGCCTGAGATCAATGCAGAGTACAAAAATGAGTCACACTTTCAATCTTATAGTAAGTATGACTACATAAATACCCATTTCTCAGGTTAATAAAATCTGCTACACTCCAGGACTTGTGTCAGCATTACTGTTTAAAATTAGGGTTTGCAAAATATGGTTCTGGAACCAGTTATATCATGATAGTGCTGAGCACTGCTAAGACTTCCAAACTATAAAAATCTCATTTTGTTAGTTTCCTTCCCTGCCTTTTCATCCTTGATGTTTAAGATCAACCATTTTATCAGTCAATATCTGGAGATGAAGCTTGTCCATCCAGGGATTTGTAGTTATATTATAGAGGTAATTGCATGAGTCTGAAAGCATCTAAAACACAAATTATGGCAGAAAAATAAAATCAGAGAATTATAGAATGGTTTGGGTTGCAAGGGAATCTGAAAGATCATCTAGTTGCAACACCCCTACTGTGGGCAGGTACATCTTCAACTAGACCAGGTTGCTCAGAGCCCTATCCAACGCGGCCTTCAACACCTCCAGGGATGGGGCAAGTGGGACATGGAATATTGTCAGACAAAAAAAATTAAAACATATAAAGCCAATAATGAATGAAAAGGAAAGGTGTTACTATGTGTCAGTAGTAATCTCACTTGGTCGTAAACTGAAAAAATTGCTTCATTACCAAGGGATTGAGTCTAAGCATAAAAATGCATTTTTTTGACCACATCTAGTTAACATTCAAATTTGTCTTCCCACCTGGCATAGCAGAGGTTCAGTAATTCACAGATATCATCAATATGATGACAGGCAATTTGAGAGGTGAGGAGACAGACATGGGGCTAACCACTATTCTGTTACATATTTTTGTATGGTTTTTGTACAAAGTGAAGTGGGTTCATGTTTGTGCCTTCATTTTCTTTCTGTGACTTTCTGACTTATAACTGAGTGTTTTCAACTTGAAGGTGAAAGAGGAGGCCAAAAACCAAAAAGTAAAGCTTCAAATAGAGAAGGAAGGCCAAGAGGCAAGGCGGAAGGGCAGGATTCTCCAAGGCAGAGGGATGAGAAGCAGAGGAGAAAGGCCAGGAGGCTCTTCGCTTCTCTGAGAAGGGTGTACAGGAGGCTGGGTGAGAGTTTACTTGCTGGATGGGGATGAAACTTATAAAGCTCAGCTGTGGGCAATTGATAAGGATCTTACAAAGCATCTAAAATAGCAAAACAAAGCAAAAAGTGGCATATTAACAGCAAAAAAAAATGAGATATCAGATGGGATTTATGCCTGTCTGTGACACAGAAATCGTAACCCACTCTTCTCAGAGCCGTAAGGGAATTCTAACCCACCCCTCTCAGGGTCGTAAAGACCTGTGGTTTTGTTTTCCAAACAGGAAATATGGCAGAGAAGTATCCATAAAGCATTCCCTATTACAAAGGGAAAACAAAAGGCACCCATGCCATCACCTCCTGGATCCTAGAGATCTTTTGTGAGACAAAGAGACACTTAGGGTTCATGGGAAACTTCTCTGGCCTGCCTTGACAGCCTAATCATCATCATTATCTTTGTCCTCAGAGGCCCCAAACTGCCCTTGAATGGTAGAGATGTCCGTGTCTCCTCCCACGGAGACACCCTTGTACATGACGTGATGCCCTTGTCCTGCAACAGAACACAATTCAGAGCCTCCCAGTAGCAGAGGACAGCAACTTATCAATGGCTAACTGTTCATTGTTGGGTTTAACTGTTTTGCAAGTCTGACTCAGGGCTTTAATTTTAGTCCTGCACTGCTATAAGTTCCATTTCTACCTGTGCTGGGCCATCTGGGCACAAAAGGCCACAGCGAGTCACCTGTGCCACCAGTCGTCACCCCATACACTGATGTTCCTTTATTCAAATTCAATTGAACCATCCAAAATGTTCGATGTGGATCATGATATGCTGGAAGTACACATTCTCCTGAACATTGTTTTTCATGGCTGCCTTTAGGGGTAAGTTTGGAACTATGTTCTATGTCTAGTCCAATTTCACAGTGGTAGCATTCTATAAAACCGATGACTTTCATGGTGAAAAGTGAAGATAGGCAAAACAATCCCAGCATAGTAGTAGAGGCCATAGATCTACTGAGCATCTTGATGGAGAGGCTGATCATGGCTGGGAGCTGCTCCAGACCTAGGGATACTGACAGCACTTAAGGGAGTAGGGCAACCAATCCATCAAAGTCTCTAAAAAGGGGAGCGGGGACATCCAGAGATGGCAACCCTGTTTACAGAGGTCAGAAAGTGAAAGAAATTCCATACCAAAGGTACTGAAATACACCTCTCGGGCCTTTTCAAAATGTTAGTAAAGCAAAATGGATAGACAAGACAAAAATCAGTTTAACTCACCCAACTCAATTTCTGCTGGAAATACAATTGGAATAATGTTGCTAGGATTTGACAGTCTGGCCCCTGGATTCATAAATCCTTCATAAATCCAATTGTACCATCTCTTCTTTGTGAATCAGATGCCATAACAGCTGGCGAAAGTACTTAGGAACTTCATTCTTCACCACTCAAGCAGTTATTTGCTCCTGAACAAAGGGACAGAAATTAAGTAACAGACAAAACCAGTGTTTTTTTTCTATTCTGCTCTTTGCACTTGCATTATGCTAACACATGCCTCATATTTGCACCAAATTAATTCAACTTCCTTTGAAAAACTCAGGTGAAGGTGTTTAAGCAAGTGTTGTGGAGTAATTTATACTAAAACCAGATACTAACAATTTTTATAGAAGACAAAGAACAAGTTCTGTTATCATATCAAAAATTTTAATGTACTAATTTATTTACTACTATGGATAAAACTAGCATGAGGATTTAATCCAATGGACTGACATTTCCATAATTCTATAATTTGTATGGTTTCCTCATTCCATTCTCCTCTCTGTGCCTTTTCTGGCAAGATATACATGTTTCTGCATCTCTGCCAATTGCATTGTGTCTTTTCTTCAGCCACTAGCAAATCCAAGGTTTCTACACTCCTGGGAGCGAAGTGAATAAGTCAGCTAAGCTTTTGTTTGAGCTCTACAAGAACTGTGTGAGTGAAACTGTTGAATGCCAGGAATGAATTCTCAAATTTCTACCAATTTGGAAGAATCTAAAGTTGCTTTATATTCAGCAGCTCTAGCTGTGTCAGTTCAAGTGCTGGTTTTAACCTGTTTCTGAATTTGAAAGCATTTAAAAGGGAAGAAAATCAAACCTGCATTACTGGAGCTCTCTACTTTCATACTAAGTTGTGGTATAGCAACATGGTTTCTTCTGGATTATGGACTACTGTAGGAGAACAGCAGCAGCATCAAACATGAATGAATGAAGCTGGAGGTTCACTCATGAACACACAAAAATAACTTATTTTAATAAAAATTTTTTGAAAATATTGTCTAAAATTATAGAAAATTTATTTTTATATTGTATAAAATTATATAAATGAAACCCTAGGAAAAAATACAAACCCACTGATTTTAGCCCACAGTTAAGTCTCTTTATATCACATTGCCAATATAAAGTGTATAGAGTGTGCAAGACACACTCATTTTAAAGCCTTTATGCTAACAAAGTAGACAACGTTGTATGCAATGGTCTTAGTAGAAGTGAAAATCAGTGTCTCTTGAATCAAAATTCACCTTTGCTTGGTGTAACTGGAATGGTCAGTAAATGGAGTAAGGAAGATGTCATGCAGACTTATCCCCACTGAATTTTAAATTGCTCTTTTAGATATATGGAAGAAAGTCATAGAGTAGAAACTATACTGAATTGCACCGGCATGAGTAAGCAAAGCTTAAACCTGTCTGTCATGTGAAGAAGGAAATAATTATTTCTTTTGACCTTGAAGGCATCCCAAATACCCAGAAGAGGTGGAAGGTGCTGTTAGTTTTCTAAGAGTACAACAGGCAGTCTGAGAGCAGTATCAAGATATATTTTATTGTACTACTCATGTCAAAAAAGTGGTCACCTGGACTTGCTCAAGCAAATCTCCAACAGGTTCTTGAGTCCACAGAAATATATCCAACAATTCAGTAGCACTGACTGTTCAAGTATGCAGGATAAACCCCATTTGTATTTGAAGAGAAACAGTTCAAAGAACTGAGCAGACATAAATGAGGATATCCTGAGCTAATAAGAAAAGATGATAAATCTACAGCTGGAGAGGTCTTGGACAGCCCAGTTTTATTGCAGAGGGAACTTTTGTTCCTGTGTTCACCAGGACTGAACACACACATGTGCCATGTGTGCAGCAGAGATGGTATGTGACTACGATTCAGCAGCAGGTGTTGGAGCTAAGGAATTTGGCAGCATGGATTCACTCTGCGATTAAAATGCATTTCTAGCATGAAATACCAGCAAGAGGTTATTAGACAGAACTGAAAAGTACCTGTATAGTGAAGGCATAAGAAACTTTTCTCAACAAGGATGCAAGTAATTAATAAGTTGTAAGAAAAGACAGAATGCAGACAGATAAGCAGCAATGATGACAGCAATTTCCTGCTGGAAAAATGTGGCCCAGTATATATTCTGGAAGTTATTCTGTTGTATTTGTTAAATAATCTTCTAAATTGTCAAAAGATTGCCATGATATCAGGCACAAACAAAAGACAGAAAATCTTTATTAGGTGTGAAATCCCAGGTAGAGCAGGAGTGGGCGTAAAGTGTTTGCCTCCACAATGATTTTAAACATGTTAGTTCATCTCAAAGATGGTTTTGAATCAGAAACATGAATAATGAATATCATTTGCATAGAACACTACACATCCATTAATTTGAACTCCCTACATCCCAACAGTTCCCAGAGGTGATGATACTACTTGGTGGAGTTGTGGCTCCTCAGTGAGTTAATGTGAACTAACTTTGCTCCTTGGCACTTGTGATCATGAGCTTTAGTTTCACCAGGTCCATGTGTGAATTGGTAAAATTATGCTCTCAATAATATAATAATGTGTCTAATAATGTGCTACAAAAATATTTCATATTAATTGTCTGAATGAAATGGAAAAAGTGTTCTGGGAGGGAACTAATTTGAGGGCAGAGGAGATGCTAGTGCACTGCAGAAGTTCTGGTTTAGGGATGTGAACAAGCCACAAGACCCGATGTTTTCGGTTCAAATCAGCCCTTAAGTCAGGCAAACTGGACATTAAGGCACTTACTAAGTGTGACCTGGAAAGTTCTATCTGCCTTGCATGAACAAGCCCAATATTTAATTTCCTGATAAAAGCAGATACAGATGACTATAAATATTTTCATGTCTTTTGTAGTTGACAACTCCTCATATCTGATAAAGAATAGGCTGCTGCTTAGGTATGGTGCCTTTTCTTAAGCTGCTTTTTGACTGTGAGTAAATTGTTCTTTCTATGCATCCAGTAATACCTCAGACATGTTTCCCTGTACCAAACATGTGGGTGTTTTGCAAAGGTTAATGGAAAATAAATTAAAAACTGAATAATACTGATTATAATGTAAGAGTGTGCAAACAGGGCTAATTAATACAACTGGCAATGTGGCTCAGTGCTGCCCTGTGACACCACTCTCTTTCTTTCTCCCTCAGTCCCATTTTTTTTCTAAGCAGGCATCCAGAGCAACCTAAAACTACTTGTTTTAAAGAGTCTTGAATGGATAGATTTACAGCAGCATCCCAGTTTTTACATTCAGGACTTAACTGATATTCAATCTTCCAGAAAGAAATGAAAAGCTATTATATCCTCCCTTTCTCCCTCTTGCTTATGAACATCCTAGTTCTATCATTAGGATTACAGTATTTCCTAGATTTTAGCATGTGCTGATTTTTCTGTGCCAATTACAAATAAACTTTGATTTTATCTTGATTAAATGGCATTGGTCAACAAATGTATTTTCTGGTACACCAGCTCACTTTTTATCTTATTAATGATCCAACTTTGCCATTAGTTTACTGGTGGGCAGAAGAATGGCTTTGAACTCTGCATAGTATGTGTGGGCTTCCTGAAAAAAAAATTGAAAATCAGACTGAAGGATTTGAAAACCGGAGGGTGATAACAGGGCAGAATGAGCTCTTACATCCCTGCATTTTCGAGCACACCTGCTTTCTTGCTGGTATCTTTTCCACATGCTTCATTGAGCCAATCTAGAAAGGAGGTGCCTGGGAAGGCGCTAGTGCAATGAAGGATGCTTGGCCTTAGGACACTGAAGGTTTAGTTTTGAAGCACTGCAATGTATTGAGTTCTTCAAAATATTTGCCTCACTGTGAAATGAAAAGTACTGTGGACACACTGTGTGCACATTATTGTAACATATGTAGCACCCCCAAAGCATTAATTCAGAAATGCCATCCCAGCACATATTCCCCAGAGGCACAAGAGAAACAGCATCCATCAAACCTGAGCTTTGGGAGCTTTGTTTGCACAAGGCCTGCCCCCACCTGTCACTTCTTGCACCACCAAGGGCTCCACTTGCAAGGCACGGTCTGATCCCAGACTTTGAAGCATCCTGTCTGCAGGGTTCCCACGGGCTGTCACACACCTGACTGCTGTACTGTGGCTTCCTCGTGTCCCTAAATCCTTGTACTTTTTGGCACAACTGAAAGCCATTCCTTTGATGCTATTCTTTCTCTTCCACAGGAAACAAACCAGTTGCTGTGTCAGCATCCTGGCCAGGAATCAAAGAGAACAAGCTACTTGTCAGGCAACACCCGGGGCACAGACGATTAAGATGGGGATGATATTTCAGCAAGAGCCTTTCTGGCACTAAGGAAAAATATCATGAAAATTTAGTGCAATTTTGGAAAAAATAAAAGGTGCCATCTGTAAAAGGTATGAGTTTATCTCTATGGCACAGGTCAAACAACACTGCAGCTGCTTTTCCACCCTGTGCTTTCCAGTTCAGGCAGGAATAAGAACATTTTTTAAGCTATGTGTTCTAGTTGTCTCATAGTTGCCTCATGGCATCTTACTAGACAACGTCTTGGACTCTCAGTGTCTTAATTACAGAGGTACAACTCTCTTTTGACCTCATAAGCCCTTTATGGCAAATACTCCAAGTTCTTATGGGGAATATATGTATTTTACCTTCTTTGATATGACCAAACAGTCCATGACCCACAACCTGAGGACATCAGGTAAAGAAATATTCTGATTGCATGAATAGAGGAGGTGGAAACGGTTCATTATACCTTTGCACTCTTTGATCTCAGCTTTAAAAGATAAATCAACCACAAACATAGGAATGTGAAATGTGTGGAGTAATAAACAGACACTTTAAAAATTTTCTTTATTGTCATTTTCAAGGTCAAGGTCAATCTTCAATAATTTGCAGCTAACATGAGAGTACAAAATTGTTCTCGTTAGTCTAGTTTGAATTTAGATATATTATTCATTATTTGCAAATAAAACTAAGTCTGCTTTTTCAAATACCATTTCTGTGCACAAATTATATAATTCATTCTTTTCATAAGGCATGTAAAACAAATTTCAGTTCAAACATTAAAATATTTTACACTTATGCATCAGAATCAAAAACAGAAATTAAAAGTTCTCAAAAAAATGTGCCTGAACTGTAGAAGTACACACTAAAGACATTACAATGTACACATGCAGAGACATGCACAACTGAATATCTATGTATATGAATAAACTAGGAAGATCAAAAATACATGTTTTCTGTTTTTATGCAATCTCAGTCATTTAACTAACAAGAATGTATGTTTAATGCAGTGCTCATATATTGCTTATACAATAATTATAGTTTCCTATTTTTTTCAGTACAAAATCATTTCAGTCACACAGTAAAATTGTGTGTTTTCCAGTCAATGACCTACAGTAATTATGAAATGATGCAATACATTAAGGAAGCAAAAGGGAGCAGATGAAGGAATACTGCACGATAAAACTGTACTGAGTCTTTGAGAAATTAATTTGCCTAATGGTGAATTGTTAACTGTAAATTCTCTCTCTTCTTTAGACAATGTCCACTTTCTTTTGAGTAATTCTATTCTAACATAGTGAAAGATGCATTTTACATGTATATAAACATCAGAGGAAAATCCTATGTATATATTGTACTGGAATTATGGAAACATGACAAAGTTATTTTCTGTTTAAAATCTGAACTCAAATAATGAAAACTCACCACCTCTTGGCAAATCATTCCAGCAGAAAGTGTTTTGTTTCAGTGTACCTGTAGAAATCTTCATGTGCAGCCAAGGGACATCAAACAAATTATGTGACAAAAATTCCTTTTCGGGGAAAATTACATTTCAAAAATCCTGTCATATAAGAAGATAGAGATGCCCCCAGGTCCTTCATCTGAAATTCCATGTCTTTTAACATGGTTATTTTATTTTATTTTATGTATTTGAGCCATTTATATTTGCAAGGTGCTACTCAAAGAACAGACCCTGCAAATAAGACTGTTCATTCCTAAGAAGGCCGCCCAGAGTGAAGATGTCCAGATGATCCTTAGAGTTTGCTTCCTCTAAAACCAGCACAGGAATCTATTTTTAGTACTTCAAATTGTCTTAAGTGGTATAGACTAGATTATGTCACCCTAATTATACAGAGTGGCATATTATTTTGTAAACAAATTGGTTGTTTGTACTGGTGGTTACCTCCAGTAGAAGGAAAGTAAACATAAATATAACCCTATCTGTGTACAGAGGCAAGATCCACATCTCCACAACGTGCTCTTAGTTTTATTAAGGTCATTGGAAGCTTGCCATCAAGAACTAAGAAGCCACCTAGGACATAATGTAAGTTTTTCAGTTACCACCTAATGAATAAGAACTATAATGTACTACATGAGGAGAGTGTATAAAATTGTTTGTAACTAAACATGGTTTGTACCACAGAAGCTGGATCCAACCTTTGAATGTCCTCAAGTTAAGTTTCAGGTTATAAACAGGTTGATGGGATCTTGGAGTAGCTCAGGAAAGTTATCATGAGCAGTCCAGGGCAGGCAGCCTTCACCACTCCACAGCTGCCACTGTCGGGGGAAGTGGTCAGCAGGAGCAAGGTCTGTGCTATGGCCCAGGTGATTATGTACCAAGGCCATCTCCTGCAAACCGTCCTGTCACATCTCGTGCTCTGAATACGAGACTCAGGAGCTGCCTCCCTGATGGCTGCTGGCATGAGCTAGGGCTCTTTCCTGCCAATGTGCCACGCAGCTCATGGGCTTGCTTCTGTGGTGTGACCCAAGCCATCTGACGCATCTCTCTGGTCAGCACATCATCTCTAAATAATCTCACTGCCAGAACTCCTTTGTGTTTGCATCTACTCACTCTAATGTGGTATCCACCCAAGGCAACAATCTCTGGAACAGCTTCTTACACAACAAACCTTCCCTTTTGCCTTCCTTCAAGATCACGTTTATCCTTTAGCGTCATCATTATTAGGATCATTATTCACTTTCTGTAACTTTCTTGTATCATACAGGTTTGTACTGCACTCTCTCTGCCAGTAAATCCTTTTAGGGTGTGTTATGGTAAGTAAAAGTCTTGCACTAACTCTGGATTCCAGTTTGCCTTTTTGTTAGAATAATTAATAAACAATTCCTATTGCATAGCCTCGCACTACAAGGAAAGTATTAAGTACTGGCACACCTAGCAGCTATTAAAATGATCCTAATATGGAATACAGTAGGATTCAATTCCACAATTCTATTTAAACTTGTTTGCCTGTTTGTAAAAAGGCCTTTTTACTGTTCATACATGGATTTTTTTTCCATTTTCTTTTAAATGGCCCTCAAAGGATACTCTCATATATATATGTCTGTCTGATGGGGGAGGCAAATAAATTTACCTCTTTTATCTTCAAAAACATGCAAACTCACAAAGAATATATAATATTACTTCACTATTAAGAAGTATTATGTTGAATTCTTGGACTTTACTACACTGAACGTTTATATTCCTTTTAGATGTATATTTATGATAATCATGGAGTGCTGTGGTACAGGATGCTCACAATGCAATTAAATAAGTTCTGCACAGCAAATTAATTATATCTTATCAAATGAAGTTAATTTTTTTGAACTGACATTAGAATATGGCTTTAAAAATGATATTATTTTCATGTAATGATATGTAATGATAACTTTTTTCCTGGTCAGTCTGAGCTTCAACATAATTAAAGGAGCATGTATAAAATAACCAAAAGAGCCATAACTCTACTTTCCCAGCTAAGGCTAGGAACTTCAAATAAGGTTGATCAATATGAAAGTTACTGTTAAGACCAAAATTATGTCAATATAAACAATAAATTTAAAGTAATTGTAAGTTTAATATACAAAAAGGTTACTGTATGTCTTAACTTTATATAACCAATATATATAGTTTAAAAGAAATTTTAAGTCACCTATGTGTCACTTTCTGAAATGTCTGGGTTTGAGTTTTATGAAAGTGAGTGCTTTAAATGAACTCTGCGGGTTTGAATGTGCACACTCAAAACCCTTTATGACTAAAAAGGCTGATTCATTTGTGCATTTCCTGGTTTTAATTGCAATGAGCTGTACCCCTTATTGTCCAGCTTCATCCTAATTAGCAATGCAGAACAGGACACACACAAGGGATACCATAGAAGTTAGTAAAATAAATGGCATGAATTTTGGTATATGTCTGTGTAATGCCACTGCTTTAGACAAACGACATCTGAAGATCCTACAGTGTCTGCAGCTGGTTTCCACAAGACCTGCTTCTGAAGGCACTCAGCAGCAGCTACCTGTCGTATTCAACCTGGAACACCTGGAGATCTTCGTGTCTTCAGCGACTGATGACATTTAAAGTGCAGTGAAGCATTGTTTAGTCCATCCTCACCTGCGATTTTCTTCATTAATTGGCACAATTCTTTGTTTTCCTTCTGTCACTTTGTCTGATGCCTTTTGTAACATTAATGGTGACTTCTTTTGTAGACATTTTCTGTGTGTCCCATTTACTCTGTGAGAGTTTTAAACAGTACAGTGAGTTCCACACTGACAGCAGAAAGAATTGATAATTACCCTCTAACTTACAAAAACAGTTCTACTTAGCAAACAGAATGCCTCCAGCATCCTACATACAGCACTGTGATGTGGAGCAACTTTCCCATTCAGCATGGACACAAGCTTTTATACCTTCCATAGAGGCAATGGACGTCAGTAGACTTTGGATCAACCCTCTTGACTATAACTTTAATCTCTGCATGTGTGTACTATAAAAGCAGAGCAGGTAAATATGGTTTCAGTCCAGAAGTGAAAATTAGAGGTTCCTTTTGATGTCACTGGCAGTTGTGCATCACTAGCCTGAGACAGAATTTCCTATACTTGATTTTATGTTCCTGAAGTGAAAATATAGTTTTAAAGTAATATTTACTTCTGCCTGCATGTAAGATCCAAGCATAATATATACCTTCCAGAGCTTTATCAGATTATTTCCAATATTCGAAAAAGTCAGTCTCTCTGAGGCATGCAAGTGTATCCCTAATTTAAATTTATCCTTTTCCATCTCCTAGACTGTCTGCTTGTTGCCATAGTCAATGCACTACACTGCACAGTAAACTGGAAAGGTCTAGCAAAGTGTACCCAGAACTGGGCTGATAAGACATGGAGCTGAGTTAGGTGGGTTTGATTATTGCATTTCCAGTGTTCCATGAGAGTACTTGTCAGTGTAAGGAATGCCAGACAAATTAGGCATTATTTAGGTTGTAAGAGTACCAGGTAAAATAATGTCTGATAAACTTCCACTGACATGAGTGGAAGGTCCATATATATCTCAGAGCAACACCTGGAGTTTATTTGCTGCTGTGTATTATTTCACATTTCTTCAGCCTGAATACACCTGCTCCTTTGCTACCTACTCCTCCAGTGCTACTGTCATGCAAGGACCCTCCAAAGTCTATCATGAGAATCAAACCAGGTTATTGTCAGTCAGGGACATAATCTGGATACCACGTATTTTTTGGAGGGTGCCTGGCCATTCTGTCACCTTCACTGGACTCCTTTCTTCATCATCACCACCACCATCATCATCACCATCTTTTACTTCCAACTTGTTTTGATGTTGCCGTCATGAGAGGGGTAATAAATTTTCCCAGACGCGGCCCATGTCAAACCTTTTCCCTTTCGACGCCACAAGGTGCACCCTGTCACATAACCAGGTACCGAGGGGTAAGGCAGTAGGCTGCTTTATGGCTTGATGCAGGAGCGAGTGAGAAACAGAGGTAATGCAATTTACCCCCTGCTAGCCTACAGGCCGACGGCACAACCCAAATGTCCCAGCAGCACCGTGCGCTGCATTGCTGTGTATTCGACAGCATGTCAAGAGAAAAGAAAAACTGCAGTCAATGTGAATGTTCAGGTGAATAAATGGGCACATTTTGAGTTGTGGGGGATAGTCACATTTTCAACTCTAGGCACCTAAAGATATTCAAATTATCTGCTCATCTGATAGTTCCTTAAACAGTCAGTGGAGAAACAGAGATGCACAATGGCAAAGCAGAGCTGGAGACTAAATTAAATACTACACTCTCTCCGTAAGCATATATATTTCTAATTTGACTATAAGAAGTTAGACAACTTATCTTCCTTTCTTATGCACCTGCATTAGATGTGTAAAATAATGTAAATGGCTTATTTATCATCAGAGCTTGCACTGAGCTGAGATATATGTTACTGAATGTATCTTAGCTAGAAAATGCAGGAGGATATCTTCAAAGGCATAGGGCCTCAGGGCAGGAACCTACACTTCACTGACTAGTCCCAGTACAGTCAATAATCACATTATTAATGTGTTGTGGGAATTTGCCCATACTTTCTACTAAGTCAAATACAGAAGTAATTTTCAATTCACTTACAAAATTAGACAAACAGTTTTCTGCAACAGTAGGACAGGTACACACTGTAATTCTCAATTGTGGCCAAGTCTTTCTCAAATTGGATTAATAATTATGTAGTTATGTTCAACCATATCCAACCTCACCAATTAATTTTTCTCTGTGGGCTAGTAGCTATGACAAGCATTTGTGTTTTTCATTTACAGCACACCCATGGCTCCGTATGTCATGCTGCTGTGGAATGTGTCCTTGTACATGCGGAGGTGCAGTATCTCCTGAAAAGATACGGCAGTGCCTTGTCATGAGGGAATATCTTTGTACTACCGCAATACAGAAGAAAGCACAATGGAGGTATAAAATAAATAGACATGTACTGATGTGTTGTGCACTAGCAAATGCACGGTGAGGCTCAATCCAAATTCCGTTTTTCATTTGCTCAGACCCCTTGGTTTAAATTTGCTTCTCTCAAGGATGTGACTCCCAAGATGGCACCACTTCTTATGGGGTGGGTGTGGGGGTTCCACCACGAGCTGTGCTGAGGTACTTTCTGTGGAAAAACGTCGCAAGGCAAAGCTCAGCGAGGAGGAGTGCCTGCATTGGCAGTAATTTGGCAGAAACAAACTGTGTGCATGCCTGAGGAACAGGGACATTAGTGGAGCTTGTTTCATGCCTGAGAGAGTCATGAAACAAAGGATGGAATGGCACAGAGGTGTTGCAGTCATTCTCTGTTTAAAACAATGCAGCTGATGGAAACTAGGCCAGAGGAGTGACCCAAATGGTGACCAAAAGCTGAATTTTGCATAATTAACTTGAAATTCATATTACTTTTTGTGTCCTGCATATGCTAATGAAGTAAATTTTCTACATGCTTTACATGTATGTGAAGTCACCCAAACTCCACTTAATCGTGATATTACATCAGCTGAAACTTTTTTCCCCATCATCAAAGAAAACTATATAAATATGACTTAAGAGGCAGGGAGGTGAGAGGAGATTCTACCTTCACATCCTGGGATGGTCAACAGACTGTACCCTCTCCTCCCCCATGGGGATGCTTGTCAGGTAAGCTTTATTCCATGGTAATACTTTTGCTTGTGGTTTCTGGTATCAGTGCATTTATCAACACCGGTTTGTGGAACTTAATCTGTCCAACAATCAATAAATCACACTATTTGTGAACATGGAATCTAAGTGAATTTGCCCAGACTTACGGTGCATGCCATTTATGCGTCAGGGACTCTGACTGTGACGAGGTTTACAGTATTGCCACACTGCGCCTCTGACGTCTCACCAGACTTATTGGTTACTCTAAAATATAATCTGTGAAGGTCTCCCAGGGACTCAGATAATACTGAGTAAGAAAGGAAAGGCCTCCAGGCCCTCTGTATCTGTGGACAATGTAGAAAACAAGGGGGGGGTCTCCCTTTCCTAAATTTATATGTGACAGAAAAATTGGTGTAATCAGCAAGATTGCCATGGATAAACAGTTACAGAAGTACGAATGTGCTCCTTCCCAGGCAGGCAAGGAATGGGCCCAAAAATTCTGGGAAGACAAAGCAATTAAATGTGCGGTGTTGGAGGCTCACTTATCTTTCACACAAAAGGAAATCAAAGAGTCCCTTCTCCCCCCAAAAATTTCATATCTAGAACATGCTGCTTTGAAATTAGGAAATGGACTATTAAAGTCATCACTGGATTTTGAGAGGGAAATAAAAGATTGGGAACCCAAAGAGACAAGCTTATAACTAAGAAAGATGATTTTAAGATTCTACTCGCTTCAGCAGAGCATAGGAAAAGATAATTATTGGAGAAATTAGGTAGTAACAAACCATAGTATAGAGAAACAAGATCTGAGAGAGGAAACAGAAGTCAGGAAAACAACTGAATTGTTACTATCTTTGGAAATTGAGCAGCTGCAGAAACAGTTACAGGAAGAAAAGGAGATAAAGCAAAAATTGGAAGAAGAGGTAGAAGCAATGATTAAGTGGGCTGCCAATCCAGTCACCATTGTACAGATATGAAAACCAACTGTATCTGCTGGAGAATGATGAAAAAGTTGAAGGGACAGTGGCCACTCACTGTTGTCTGCAAGAGACTGAATGCCAATGTCACACCCTTAACTACTGCTGTGCCAAATTTTGCAGAATCGGTAACGCAAATTCAGGGAGCATCCTATTCATGGTTGGCAACCCTAGATGTAAAAGATACGTTATTTATGATTCCACTCTGGGAGCACCTCAAGGCTCAATTCATGCTCACCCAGAAGGGAGTGCAATGTACTTTTAACAGATTCCCACAGGGGTATAAACATTCACCCGTGACCACACATTCTATGATTGACAAACTTTTACAGTCTCACTCTCTCCAGATGTGAAATTAGATGATACTCTAACAGGAGGAGACTCCCCTGAAAAAGGGGAACCAGCAACAGCAGCATGGCAAGCGCTTAATGAACTAGAAATTGAGATTCCACCTGAGAAATGCCAAGGACCCCGTAAAGGACTATATCCACTACATCTGCAGATAACCCAGAAAACAAGGAGGTCTCCTGTCCCCAAATTCTTACCTAACACCTTCTCATATGAGAAACCAAGGAAGCAGTAAATCAGCCATAGGTTTTGGCTTTCTTTAATCTGCAGCAGCTCAGCAGCTGCTACACAAACAGGGCAGCAAGTGGAAACCTGTGAGAGGCAGGCAGGTAGGCAGCTGAGGGGGAGAGGTGGGGAGGATCTGATCCAAAGCCTACTGAAGTTATTGAAAAGATCCCTATTGACTTTTTCAAGCTTCACGTCCTGCTTTGAATGAACCAGGATTCATGCAGGGCACATAGTTTGAGCAGAACAGCAATTAAGTAAAAACATGTTCCTTTTCAGATAATGAATGTAAATAGTTTCCACAATACATGCCACAGCTAGACTGAGTTGGAAAGTGATGGGCTTGGGGACTTTTTTACTGTAGCAAGTGTGTGTGTTACTCTGATTGACAAATAAAACATCAATTCTGGGGTCATTCAGGCATGAAGCACTGTCAGAGGCACTCAGTTCAATCATGCCATGGCTGTGGTGCAGCCTGGCACCATTTTCTCTTATCTCAAGACATTAAATACAGTTCCACTGCAAAGTGGAAGGCTGTCACAAAAGTAAGTTAGACCAGTTGAAGCTATTGCTGAGCAGTAGGGAACACAATTACACTGGTACCTCTGTGGTTCTGAAGCCGTTCTGTCTCTGCGTTGTGGCTCCCATGCCATGGACCACGGGGTTTGCACACTGAGAACCACAGGTGTTCCTCTTCTCAGCGTTCAGCATTCCAGCTGTGGCTGATGTTGTAGATACTACTGTGTGATCCAATTTCCCATCCTCCAGGAGACCTAGTTGGGACACATGAAATGTGGTAATTAATACTGAGGAGCAATTTGCAGCTGGCTCTGGCTTCCCTCTATTTTGCCACCTTTTGTGATGGTGTAAGTGATGCAAGGTTGGTACAGTGCCACAGTGAGTACAGTCTACCTCCTTGTGTCATCTTTATCCTCACATTTGACATTATTTGGCTTTTTCCCTATGGTCCACTGCTCTGTGGAGCACTGGCTCAGAAAACTTGGAAAAATGGTCGATGAGTGCAGCACATCAGGAAATTTTTTGGCACCTGCAGATCTCCATTGGCTTCTCTACATACTCAGATCCTTGCATGACTGAGATTTTAACTTAGGACCCAGAGAAGCTCCCCTTAAACCTGTTTCATTTCTGGGAAATGGAGAGGTTAGATGTAAGCATGACAGATGAAATCAATACGGATGGGAAGATTGGTCTATTCATGACCTTGCTTTGAATATTTTTTCATCAGGAGTTGAGAAAAGAAATTCAGAAAAAATATATTTCACGTTGTTCTGACTATCAGCAATCAAATAAATGAGTAATTTGCTTTCTGCTCTAGCTGTGTGGATATGCATGCATTGTATAACATGATACTGGACAGCATAAATGAATTTTCTCATCTTATTGCATTAACAAAAATCAGTTGTCATTTATGGTGAGTGCAGAGCACTAAATATCTTGTTGCAACACTGGATCTGAAATCCAAATCCAAAGAACAAGTGGGATACATGACTTGCTCTCAATTTAGTTTTTGTCAAAGCTTATCTATAAAGAGCTTTATGTTAAAAGAGGAAAAAAAGGAGGGCAAATTTACTGACTGGCAGTGCAAGTATCAAACCCAGAAGAATTAAGGAGTCACAGACACTAAGTGAGAATGAAAATCCATGACAAACCGTTGCTATTTGAAGTGACATTGTGTCATCAAAACCTTCTGCCGTGAATCAGGTGGGAATTCAAACGCAATGTTAAAAGGATTAAAAGGGAAGCAAAGTCCTGAATTCTTTCTCAGAAGTCTGTAAGAAAAGATGCTTTGTCAGCAGAAAGCAACATCAGTATTAGCAAGCAAAGGCAATGACTAAAATCAACAAAGTTTCAACCAAGTATTCAAAGCCTTGGTCTTGAAAATATTTAGAGCTTTGTGGAGTTAAATGATCTCTAAAATCTCTTCTGAATCAAGTCATTCTATGATTCTGTGAGATAAGTCTACATACAAACTAGTCTCTGCAATTCCCAGATCAGTCAGAAGATGGAGGCAGAGTTTCCCAAAGACGCTTTAACTTGTAGTGGTGGTAACTAATAATGCTGTCATCTAGTTTATAATGGAAAAAAAATTGAGCTGAAACTTGAAAATACTACATTATAATTCGTTGGTTTAAAAGTACTTCTGTCTTTGGAAACTGCCTTTTCTGCTAGATATAAAAACTAATATTCTCCCGTCTAAATTAAGACACAACTTCAGTAAGGCAATAGTAAACCTCACCTCTCCTGCATCTCCCAGAATTCCACACCTACTCATATTCTAGGTCTTACCTCTTTCTATCACTCCACAGTGCTAGAGGAGAGGCAAAACACTGACCTGGTGAGAGCAGTAAGTGCCACAGGCTGATATCGTAGACAAAACGGGTTGTCAGGAAGGGAGATGGAGAGACAACAAGCCACACGTGAGTCAGAGCTCTCAGCCAGGAGTCCACTGCTTCACCTTGCAGTGGAGCTCTGAGAACAAGCTTGAGCACAGCTTTCAACAGGAAAACTGCACTAGGAATTACATACTAATTCCATTAATTGAATCTTTGACATTTCAAACATTAATGAATTATGAGTTTTTCTTTCTGTGGAGTCATTCCATGAAATTACTTTCCACCGTGTGTCTCTTTGGCCATCTGGCCTCTGACTAAATTGTCTGGTGAAACAGCTGTCAGTTGAAAAACCATTTTGTTATTAAGTACAATTGTTCATTTATCCGATTGTGTTGCATCTTTTGGTCTTGCATAGAACAATTTTTCTTACATGAATCAATTTCTGGAGGCTGATGGGAAATCTGAATCCTGAGAATGGTATATCTTGTTTGGATTTTGTCTCTGTTAGTTTGAAGCCTGAGCATACTGCTGCATCCTGCATTGCAGGGGTGAGATATTTTTGCAATTCTTGTCAGAAATAAATCAGGTGTCAGTATCTGAGCCTTCCACTATCACTACTATATTTTTATATGGATGATCTAGAGATCACCAATATTAGGCAAAAAGATTTTTTATTTTATCCTGAAATATGTTTGCTATTCTGAAGTTAAGTAACTATTTTGGAATTCTTTTTCATTGGCAAATAGATGATTTAGAGAGTGGGCAATAGTTTAAAGACTTCAGTGACTTACTCTTTATGTATGAGCATGGAGCACAAATTACAGTGAGAGCACATGAGCAGTGGAGTTAAGAGCACGAGATTTGTTGCCGATTCATAAAGAAACATTTATTTTATAGACTAGATTCATAACACAAAATACTGATTGCAAAACAGAAATGATGTTAAAAAACTATTAGGAACACACGGTTGCTTTTAAAATAGCAAATATTTTTGCATTTCTATTTAGGATTTGCCACAGTACATAAAAATGCAAGTTAACTCTCTTATGTGTTATCTGTAATTTATAAGCCAGCAAAATGGCAATATTAAGGGTCTTGTCTCAGTGTCATTTAAAATAAGCAAACTGCTGAGATATTTATGTCATCCTCACAGCAGGGATTTGATAAATAATCTCCTTGGTCTTTCACTGTAGAGCTTCCGTTTACATCAGTGTTGTTAAATCACTGTAGAGATTTAAACGAATGAGTTTAGTAGTGTTGTTTTCATTCTCACCTTCTTTGCCATGATACCCCTGCCAAAAGTATGTGGGCCTCTTGAGGCCAGGGAAAACAGCAGATCCCATCTCAATGCTCTGTCAAACACACATATTTTATTTTCAAATGAACTGGGAAGGCTAGAATATTCTTATGGCTCCATTCCCAAAACCTGGGTTTCTGGGTGGTTATTAAATGCCCACAAATGTGCTGGTGAGCCTTCCCTCAGGAATGGCAGGTCGGGGGACAGCCAGGCTGTTCCCTCTGTGGGGAGGAATGGGTGACAAAGTGGCAGGTATTTCACTACATGTAATCAGGTTTATTTATAACAAACACACACGAGTTCTCTCTCAATGACCACACAGAGAATATCCATGCAACAGCCCCATTGCTCACTAATCCAAGTCCATCTTTTCAGCACAAAGTGTGCTTAAACTTGCCCTCCCATGGCAATGTTTACCACCACCTTCCTCTTCGCCAGCTTGCTGGACTGCACAGGCACACTCAGTCTTACCTTTCTTACTAGGCCAATAAAAATCCTTTAGGCTGCAGTCTGACAAATGCTTATTGCAGCAGCATCAGGGGAAAAAAGGGTTATTGAAAACTGAAATAAATCCTAGACTTTATTCTTCCCCCAGTGACACGAGCAGTCAGACTGGCACAACTTGGGAGGCAGCACAGGAATCAGAACAAGCAGCTGAAAGCAGCTTAGGTTGGTGTGCTCTCCAATAAAACAAAACAAACCTGAGCCCCACGCATCCAGACACACTCATTCTTCTCACTGAGCTGCCTTGCTGAGCTATTCAAATCCTTCAGAGGTATATCCACATTGCTTCCAGCCACACCTGCGTCAGGGAACATGCGTTTGTTTAGTCCGTTTAGCCCAGATTCATCAAAGCTTCCCACAGTGTTACAGCAAAAACAGTGTCCCTGAGTTGATGATCCAGGCTAAGATGTGATACAACTGACTGATACAAAGGAGATTTTTCTCTAAAATCTCTTTCACTAAAACATCTGTTGATTTACACCAAATGATGTCAGTTCAAATAATCTTCTGGTTTGTGTATTTTTGCATGCACAATTTGAATAGATTTTGAAAATCCAAATTTGCCCAAGAGTGGGGGTTTTTTTACTCCACTAAAATGCTGACATTAAAATGCTCAAGCTTCCCAAAATACAAAAATTTGGATATGCATAATAACCAACTCCAGTCATTACATTTTACAAATCAAAACTAAAAATTCATCCCTAGGATGTCTGAGGATGTTTCAGCTGTTCCATAGTTTAGAAGCACAGTTTTATAGATAAGAACATAAAATCTAAGAATAGTTTTACTATTATATCAATATGTAATGAACAGAAAGCCACCTAAAATCAGAGGCATCTCAATGTAAGTATGAAGACCAGAAATTTGGGATGATTTTGTCTGAAATATATCTTCTGTGTAGACAACAATAAGCATATTAAAGGTAATACAAACTCCTAGAAGAGGACAAAGAGAAGAGAACATGACAATTGTCACTACTAACACAAAAACAAAGGCACTGGTATTTTTATATGGCTTCTGTGAACACTATTAGTAAAATTAACTCTCCCAGAACTGCTACTACTCATAATTAACAGTTTATCCTAATGTTGAATATTCAGGCTGCCAGTAAGACACCAAGTTTTTCCAGTCTTTCTGGATTAACTTACTACTCTCTCTGCTGTGAATATAACAAAAGATTCAATGTGTCCAAGCAAACATCAAAATTAATTTTTAGAAGCAAATCTTGAAACCATCAATGCTTCTCTTACCTTGTCTCTAAAATTTTATTGATTAATTAACTATAATTATTATAATAATGATTCTTTGAGTTTCAGACTATTAAGTCATGTATTAATGCCAGGTAGGACATGGCCATTTTGTAAAGAACAGAAGTTTTCTTCAAAACAGAATTGTAGACTGTGAACTGTTCTGTACTGTGCAAAGGCATTTTTCAGTTCCTAAGTGCCATCTAGAAATCTGATGCAAATTCAATGACGGATTCAGAGCAATCTCTCCATAATACCTCTTAGAATGTGGTAGCAGGTGTTCTTTTGTCTACAGTCCCAATAATTTTTAAATTTTGAATGAGTTTTCATAAATTGACAGACAGCATCATCCCTATTTTGTAGTTTAGGAGATAGATATTTAAAATTGCAGTCTGAAAAATTGCTCATAGACTTTCAAGACTATGTCCATTCAAAATGCATAAATCATGTAGCTCTAAAAAAATCCCCACATTTACATGGGGAGGGAGCAGTCTAAGAAAGCTTTTAAAATAATCATTTTAGTAAATAGGGTGTTCATTACAGAGAAGTCAAAGAAAATGTAAAATACAGAATGCAAATTTAAGACATTAGACCTGTATTTCTTGTTTCTTCTGATTTCTTCTATTATAATGACAACATTAGTGATAACAAAACCGAGGATAAACATTGCATACATACTGCTCTAGTCCTTCATACAGCCTGGTTACACCTAAGAATCCAAATTATTCTTAATGATAGTATCTCATAAAGAGGAGAGGAAATTTTTACTCTTAACTCTTTCTAACCAGATTTTAGTATGGAAATAAAGATGATGTGGAAAGGGGGGAAATTGCATAATTAATTCAGTTTGTGAAAGTAAAACTGGTCTAAAAAGCAAAATAGTGTCTTGGATTGACAGCTGACACAGAGAGGCAGGGAAAAAAGAGAACTAGGGGGAGCAATTTTGTAGTCTTTAAATATCAGGACCACAAGAATCTTCTCAAACCACAGATAACATATAGGTAGGTCTGCCTGGATGTCCTGTACAGACTTCATCAAAAGAGTAAATCTTAGTAAAGCTCAAGATGACCTGAACATCTCTGTGACTACCAAAATCAGCAATACTGTAATAGCTAATGCTGTCAAGAAGTTTTGGAGGGGTATGAAGCCTCATAGTGAAGAGGCAAAATTGATCTTAGCCGAAAGAATCAGAATCAATTTGTGGAAAAAATTGTTCCATGTGTGTTTGCCACAGCATTCTCCCACTTCATTTTAAAGCAATAGGTAATGACCAAAACTGGACATGAATTCTGACCCAAAGACGCTCTGGATCTGACCCTGTGTGTGACCCTGTGCTGTCACATGTTCTGTTATGGAATAACAAGCAAACATTTGTTTAAAGTGGAGAGTTGTTGATTAGTACGCTACATTTATACCTTTGGAACTGACTATAAACAAACAAGAAGGGTTCAACTTTCTGGTTCAGCAATACCCTTTTTTATTTATCATTATTGTTATCTCATGTGTAATGCATAAGATGCTGGTTTAGAAAATGCCTGCCTAAGAAGATGCTGCACTGTAAAGCTGGGCTCTGAGAAAACTCACAGTGAAGACCAATGAACAGTGTTATCATCACATGCAGTTGCTTCCAGAGGAAATATGTGTTTGCAATCATCACTGAGTTTCCTGCTTTTAGTGCTACAGAGTGATAATATGTACAGAGAGCACTGAAATATCTGGCTTTTCTACCTGTTTTCCTTATTTTAAACTATATATTTTTGGGAAAGCCATGCATCTGCAGGCCTGAGGGCTGTTATGTGCTTCTGCTGCAGAAACAAGACATAGCATGGATCCGATGAAAACTTAACGGAGTGGAGGCTGTGACAAAATCAGGTTTAAGTCATTTCCTCCAAAGCAGTAGCCTCAGGGATGAGGCCAGATGCTCAGAAAGTCTGCAATAGCTCTTTTACCTAACAAGAAAGAATTTAGAAACTTTCAGGCATCGGTGGGGGTGGGTCTGTAAGCCACGATGAAGGATCCAGATGTACAGAGGGATAATGCTGCAGTAGGAAAATGTTATCAGAAACAATGTTTTATTTCAGCAAATACAATCATGCAATACATTTCTGCCCAGACATTCAGAGAATCAGAATGATTTATCTGAACTCTAATGTGATATGAATTTTAGACAGTGAAGCAAAATACAACAAACACATTTGCACCTTCCACACATTCTGGAGGTCTCTCCAAAGCTGTCTCCAGCCAGGCAGGGCTGAGCAATGTCCAGACATGTCACAGGTGCAGGAAAGCAGCCGGGAGCCCTGTCCCTTCCTCCCTACTCACAGGGGATGCTTGTTTGAAGTCAGCTCACCCTAAAGCATGAACAGACTCTCAAGCTGCAAACCGTGTTATCTCTCATGCGGCCTAATTTCCCAAGTACAGGCAGATGCAAAATCTTTGCATATTGGTATATTTTGATTTCAAATTGTGAGACAGAATGGCGGTACAACTATCTTGTAAACAAATTTAACAACTTTCACAACTACGTCTGTGAAATAAAGGTGAATATAAAATTTATATTTATTCTAATTAGGAAAAGCATGCTACAGCACTCTTTATAAAAGTGTGATAATTTCAAAGCTCAAGACAAAGGATTCTACATGGCAAATATACTCCAGAAGCTGAATAAAAGGGAATTGGCCTGACCACAAGGGGAGGATATGAAAGACAAACTTGAGTGAATTGTAGTCATGGTGCAAGGCAAGGTCTTAACGGCAGGAAGATAACAGAGTTTGATGCCTGAAGATTCAAGTTTTGATAATTGGAACAAGATAGAAGAACTGAATTTTCTCTATATTGTGGAATAAGCATCAGCAACATTTTGGAAGACCTTGAAGACTAATTACATCTTTTGCCTAGGAAAATAATGAGACAGAATGGATTAAGCAACTAACCAGTGCCACATGATATGCCAGAAACAGATCACTCCTTCCTCTAAAGTGAAAAACGAGCACACAAATAGCAAAGCTCTGAAGTGCTTTTCATAGTATTGCATTTTAGAAGGATAGACAGTGCAGGGATCTGCTTCTCCACATGCAAATATTAAGGCTGTGTTTTAGTAATGCCTATGAAAAATACACCTTAAAAATTATACCCTCTTTGATCAATACCTTTTGTCGTGGTTGTCCGAATTATGTCAAATCAGCCTGTTTTCTAAAGGTGCTGGCTTTTGGCTCAGTTCCTGCCTGACCCTTTCCTTAAAATGCCGAACAGAAGTTCCCCTTACAGGAGAGCACGGAGTGAGATGAAAACAAGCAGCAGGCTGCTGGCCCTGTCTCAATCATCCTGCCCACAGCAGCGCCCACCCTCTTCTGAACAGTGGCTTAGAGCTGAGGGTGTTCTCATCGTCTTTCCCTCTCCTTTACTTGGCCTTTCCTCCTCCTTTGGAATGTGGTAATAAAACATCACTTGTTATGATTTAGTCTAATTTCCAACCTAGACATGGAAAGCATTACTATCATTCTTATTATCTGGCTAATCACACATGGAATTTTAAGGTGAGCAAACAGCTCATTTCAATTAATCATCCTGAGGAGCAGAAAAAATATTTAGGCAGATTAAATAGAAATCCTTATGAAAAGCATTTAAATGTACATGAAACTTGAGCTGAAACAACTCTTCAGTTTTGATCACCAAGGTTTAACAACTGGAAATTGAAGTTAAAGGTTCCAGGTAGTACATTGTACATTTCTTTTAACAAATTGTGATTAACTGCTGGGATAATTTACAAACACTTAGGCAAAATATCAGCCACTGGAAAGCTGTAAATTCCGTCTGAATGTCCCAAAGGTATGCTCCGTATGGGAATTAACTCAGGAAAGACCAGTGGGCTGTATGGCCAAGTGACATTCCCAGCCTTACAGTCTATGAATATGTAAAGGATACTGCTGACTTAACTGGTTCACAGTATGACTAAGATCATAAAGTGCTTTGGCTTAAAGTGTCTGTATGCATGTGAAAAGGACATCACATTTAGTATTCACCCTAAAATGAAGGCAGTAGCTACATTAAAACTTAATGCCATCAGCCATCAACAGTCTTCTAGATAAATCCATTACATTTTTTCCATCTTTTCCACACACAGTGTAAGCACCCAGAAAGCACTCAGGCATCAGCACTGTGCAAAAGGCAGAAATTCATACTTTTAGTACTGCAAGTGCTTGATACAATTCTGATATTCCACCTGGGAAATGCTAGCAGTTTACAAGAATGACAATTGCAACATGAGGACAATATCCAGAAGAAATGCACAGAGACAGAAACACAATCATGTGCATTGTTAGGAAACGGGAAAAAAAAAAGGCAATCAAAATACTTCAGTCAGTCCATAAAGAATGGGCTGATTATTTTTCTCTTCAGTAGCTAGCATGCATCCAAAGCATCTAGCCTGAATCTATGATATTCAGGAGGAATGAGAGGTTCAACATTATTTCATTTTAATCAGCTGCTTAAAATTTTAGGCTCAGTAAAGCAAACAGCAATGCAGAGGGGCTCGGTGGACCCAGGAGATTCTTCAATGTAAAATCCTGCCTCACAGCCTCCAGTTGTCCATGCTAATTGGTAAAACACTCTCTCATCTACCTGTTTGATTTACTTTTAACCTGCATTTTTCCCAAACAGAAAAGGCAATGTGGCAGTCTAGGGAAGCAATTATGCATGTATTCCTCAGAAAATAAGACTGCATTATTGCACTATTTATTTGCATACAACAAAGGACCAAGCCACTGGTTTCGTGTGAGACCACTGCTGAAAAATGTACACACTCACCACATAGCCTTCAAAATCTGATCCTCTACTCCAGGAAAGAGGGCTGCTTTGTGTAGTCAAAGAGAAAGCCTTACAATAAACTGCTGGCTTTGGTAATTCCGAGACTTAACTGTTTCAATTTAAGATAAAACCCAAATTTTCAATTCCAGATTTCTTTTAACCGCAATCAATTTATTTCTGTTTTAAACTGCAAGAAAATCAGAGGAAAAAAGGTGGAACTAGCAATATAATTTCTGTTTCTATGAATAAATATATTTCCTGAACTGACTACAGTTAAAGAAAAGAGATTTCTGTCACTTCAATGTTGAATTACTGCAATATGTGCTTACTGTGAAAATTTTACTCAATGAACAATGAGGTAAACTGCACTCTGAACTGTGCTTTCTGTACGAATTGCATCTCTGCTTTGAGATTGGCAGGAGTCTTTGCTTAAAGCTAATTCAATTTTTAACTTTTTGCTGTGAACTTTACATTCCTAAACTGGAAAATACAGGATTAGAACTGGCTACAAAGTGTAAATTCATTACTAAGGAAAAGAAAAGAATTTTTAAATATCCTGAATCAGGATGTAAAGACTGGGGTAGAGGGGAGAGTATTATTTCCACAAGAAGAGTAATTTTGCAGAGCAATTTCCTTCTCAGCATCCTGCAGGCAGGATCTGCCACTGACAAAACCACCACTCAGGTTTCCTGCTCAAACCCTTTCAGACACTCTCCCACTCTCACCATCCCTCCTCCCCACCACCCGCTGCAGAGAGAGTGCAACAACTCTTCCCGTAGTTAATGACAGTCCTTTGGCTCTCAGCAACGAAGAATATTTTTGCCTTTAAAGATTACAGTGCTGCAAGAGTTTTTTTCCATGGGGAAATCATTTGGAGAGATGGATCCAATTTATCTCTCCTGCAAATCATCTCTGTTGGTGCTCAACAGCCTTTCTGCTTTCTGGTACTGTGAACAGCTGAAAAAGCCTTTCATGTAATTCAAGTGTTCCTGTACATGCCATTTTTAGTGAATTTACTTTATCAATTGGTCAGTTATTATATGGGGGTAAACTGTGGATGGTCCATCCTAGTAGGTCTGCTTTAGACTGTAGGAGGGGTTTATCAAGACCTTGGCCACTAACTAAATGGATATTAATCAGAGACTAAGAGGTTTTGTGAAAAGGTTATCACAGTTTGGATTTGTTGAGTTTTTACAGCTTTTGCAGTGTTTTGAGAAAACCACAGAGGCAGAGAGTGCGATGAAGAGGCTGCAGGGGAAGGAGGAGGCAGCTGGAGAGCCCTGCCCAGCCCCTGCCTCCCCTCCTGTCACAGGGCTGTGAGGTGACTGCTCCCACCTGAGACACAAGGACCTGTCAGGAGGCTTCATGCCCTACCTGAACCACCTTCTGTGAAACAAGATCAGAGTTTTACCAAAAATTGTGTCTAATACATCTCACAGACTAGCAAGCTGAAGGATCATAACAGAAGAAAATTTCTCATCTCTCAATTATCTTTGACAATTTCACTAAAGTTTTGCTAGCTACGGATGCATCCTTTTCATATGGCAGTGGATATTTATTTAAAAACAATTAATTTAAAAATACTTCCAGAGTTGGTGAGGTAGGTTGCTTAGTATGTTCTGATGGGCCAAATAAGTATCAGTGATATTTTTAAACTGAAATATGAAATTAAACGGGTATTGCACTATCAAATGACAGCAAAGATGAAAATGCATGGATTGGAAGTATTAACAGCTAGAGCTGGGCTGGAAAATACGGTCATTACAAAAAGTTGTTTTTATCATCTGAGTCTAATTTTTCCATTAATTTCAATGCTCTGTTGTGGTGCAATAAATACTGGTTTAGGCAAATACTGTAATCCTTGACCTGGTTCTATGCTGAGCAAACCCCAAGCATATGTGTTGAATGGGAAATGACAACGTTGAGTGGTTTTAGACCAGTGGGTTGACAACCATCATTTATTACAGAGATTGCCTATTTAATTCTATTCTTTTCTTCTGTTGCTATCTATGGTTCTTTAAAATCCCCTGATCCTTAGACTGATGCAGAAATGTCATTTTTTGATGGCAGAATTGACTCTTTTTCCGTTTCTAAGGGAGACATGAGTGGTGCATCAGTGTTACTTCCCTTTTGTCCTGCAACCCTTCCCACCCCTCTCCTCCACACATGCTGTGAAAAGTTTGACTAGAAGTCCCTAAAGCATATGGGAATGTTTAATTCCTCTGAAGCAGCAAGGGCTCCAGGATTTTCCATTGTTTCAGTTCATCTCCACGTTTGGTACTAAGTTTGTACTTCCAGCACTGACAGCAAGGTTTACTATTTATGTGGTCTTCCAGAGGTGCAGTGAGGAATGACACAAAACTCGGTGCCCCTCAGGAAGAAATCCTTTGAATAGCCCTACCAAACTGTGCTTTCAAGAGAGCTATTTTCAGGGGGCTTTATATTTCAGGAGGCTCAATCATCTTCTTGTCATGCAGACGGAAGCACCTACATAAACCCCTCAAGGAATGCTTTCTGTGTTTAAGAAACCCATCCACATAAATGTTAACACACCAAAAGTTGGTTTACAAGGTAGGGGACACACATAAGAAGGCTGAATTCTGGAAGTTAAATGGTAAAAATTAGATGTAAAAGCTTCCTCTCCCTACTCTATGAAACATCTCACATGTTGGGCTTTTTTCTTTTCTCTTTTTGGCTGGTTTATAAAAGTTTTCTCAATACCATCCTTCACCCAGAGGCTAGTGACAACTGAAGCAACTGAGAAGATATAATTCAAATCCAAAACAATATTAAATTGAGATCCTCCAGCAAACACCATGCCATTTGTGGCAGTTTGATCCTGGCTGGACCAGGTGCCCTCCAATGCCACTCCATCACTCCCCTCCTGAGATGGACGCAGGAGAGAGCTCATGGGTTGAGATAAGGACAGGGAGAGATCACTCAGCAATTACCATCATGGGCAAAACAGACTCAGCTTGAGGAAATTGATTTAATTTACTGCCAATCAAAATCAGAGTAGGTTAATAAGAAAATATAAACCCTTTAAAACACCTTTCCCCTACCCGTCCCTTCTTCCCAGGCTCAACTTCATTCCCTTTTTTCTCTACCTCCTCCCATCAATGGTGCAGGGAAATGGGAAGCGGGGAATTGTAGTCAGCTGATCACATGTTGTCTATACCGCTCCTTCCCCCGCAAGGGGAGGACTCCTCACACTCCGCCCCTACTCCAGCGCGGGATTCCTCCCACATGACAGTTCTGCACGAACTTCAACTTGTGTCCTTCCTGTGGGCTGCAGTGCTTCACAAAGTGCTCTAGCATGGGTCCCTCCCAAGGGGTGCAGTTCTTCAGGAACAAACTTCTCCAGCATGGGCCCCCCACGGAGTCACAGGTCCACAGGTCCTTCCAGGAGCCTGATCCAGCTTGGGTTTCCTGTGGGTTGACAGCCTCCCTTAGGCATTCATCTGCTCCAGCGTGGGATGCTTCAGGGGTTGCAAGTGGGTCTCTGCTCCACCATGGACCTCCATGGGGTGCAAGGGCACAGCTGCCCCACCATGGCCTTTGCCATGGGCTGCAGGGGAATCCCTGCTCCAGTGCCTGGAGCACCTCCTCCTTCTTCTCCACTGACCTTGGTGTCTGCAGAGTTAATGCTTTCACCTATTCTTACTCATCTCTCCAGCTCCTTTTCTGCAGGTTCTCCCCCTCACACTTCTTAAATATGTTATCCCAAAGGTGCTACCACGACTGCTGATGAGCTCAACCTTGCCAGCGGTGGGTCCATCTTGGAGCTGGCTGGCTCCACCGGACATGGGAGAAGCTTCTAGCAGCTCCTCACAGAAGCCAACGCTGTACCCTGCTCCCCGCTACAAAACATTGCCACGCCAACACAACACACTGTTACACCCAAGGTCTAGACTACGATGGAATAGGGAATTGCTGCAATATGTCTACAGTCCAGGAAGAAGCTGCATTTATTCACTTTTACTGTCATTCTGAACTGTTATAAGGTCATCTCCTGAAAATATCACGTCAGAATCACTGTTATAGTTGTTTATTAGACATACAAGATCTTGATACAACCTATTACTAAGAGAGCACAAAGAGATCCTGATATATCCATGTAATGCACTGATCCCTCTTTGCCTCTTAACCTAAAATAGACGATTTATTAAATATTCCTCTGCAGTCCAATTCATGAGAAACCCTCTGCTGCACCGGGTCCTTCAACCTGATTATTAATTTTTGTAACGCTCTTACCTTTGCACATGGCCGGCAAATGAAGGAGCCGTGACTGCGGGCGGTCCCAGCCCGCGCCAGCCCCTGTTGTCATGGCAACCGGTGCTCACACCGCCCGGCCCTCGGCTGCGCCTGCTCCGCGTCCTCTGCTGCGAGCGATGGAAACTGATCGTCCAAAACTTCTCCGAGGAAGGTTACCTCCAAAGCCCCACATTTTGCATGCTGAGTCATGACCAGAGCCTAGCTGCAAATACGAGCCATAAAACTTCCCGGAGTTTTCAGCGATCAGAAAACAGCGGAGCAGCAGCATGAGCAAGTCATTTAGCCCCAGAGGACAGAGCAATTATTAACAAACACACAAGTACATTAGGGCCATTATGCGAGATAAACTGTTAGCGAGCCAGATTGCTAGACAGTGATAAAATTTCTTCGGTATTCCTCAGATTTTCTCTATTTATTTTAGGACTCGGTTGTCCTCCCATTTCATAGCTATTTTGCAAATGTCTTCACTAGGGGTTGAACTGATCCTAAAGTGCAGATTTCATTCCTGGCAGACTACTGACTGCAATCATGTTTGCTGATGCCATGAGCAAGGTTTCCTCCTGAGTACTTCAGGTGAGTCTGTGAAATATGGAAAATGTTTTCTTCAATATGCTTCAGGACAATATGACTTCACTATAGAAATAGTGTAAAGAACAAAGAATAAAAAGCAATTTCTTTATACCTGATACTGTGAGTCACATCATGATAAAAAATCAACAAATGTTTTACTAGCTGAGGAACTGAAGAAGTCAGCCCTGAGGCAATCAGTATACAACTTTTCAGTTCTGATACAAGAGAATTATTTTTCACTTGGTTGCTACATCATTTAAAAATGAATTACTTTTATTTGCATTTCAGTAAGAATCACAGGCCAAGACTGGGGTCTTACTGTGCTGGTTGCTGTGGGAAAACAGTAAGGAGAGATCCTGTCCTAAGGCACTTGCAGCCCATGAGGTAAATTGATTGTAAAGTCTCTCTGACCACAAGGCACCATGCCATATCCACTCTGAGGCACTTACAGGTATATTAAAGAAAAAAAATAATTGAATAGAGCAGCTAACTTAGTCAGTGAAAATAGAAAGAAATAGAAATAAGATTACTTTAAACCTGCTTTAAACCAAAAGAAATTAATTTTTGTTAGAGTTGATATTGAATGTGTTTATAAAGTACTTTTACAGCACTGGTTTCTGGTAGTAAATTTTACATCTTAAATTACTAGGATATACATATACGTCTACATCTCAGCTAGTTATTCCACTCTAATACAATGGGTTGTGCAAACGTGTTCCAGAATACGTGACAGTTTTTGTGTGGTTTTTGTTAATTCAACCTTTTCCCCATGGTTTGCTTGTAACCCATGGTGACTGCCCTGGGGACTCATCTGTATCCGCAGGTTATTACTTCCCCAGCAAGTCATTACTTTGCTAACACTTCCACTTAGTTGAATCACACCCTCTAAAGAGAAGGCAATTTGTGCAAAGAGTTGCAAGGACCATGGAAGGGTTACTAAGCAGAAATGCAGTCTATTATTTCCCTGAGCTATATCCTACGCAGTAGCTGAATCCTGTGAAAAGTTCTTCGCTCGCATTGCAAAGGATGTTCTTACAAGAAATTGCTTTATTGTAGGGGCTCACTGTGACTCTTTCCTTCTTTCCTCCCTCGTGGAAGCCTCTCGCCCTATGAAGAGTACGTACACTTATCTTCTAGAAAATGTCTTACATTTTCACCACTTGCAGTGCTTCATTAAGTTATTACTTTTCTATCCCTCTTCATCCATATCGGGTTACCCTGTTCAGCATTGCCAAAGCCTCAGCAGTGTACTGCAAGTTACAACCACTTATATTCATGGCTGTTCGTAACTTTTTGTGACCTAAGCCACTTCTCATGAATCTAAGACCATCTATCTTGTTTTAGCTATGCTATAACAATTAATATCGTCTGATATGTCTTCCTGTAGAAAACAGGGAGATAACAATACATTTTATTTAAATGGGTGTAAAAAATCTAAATATATTGGCTGAAAAAAGAGAAGGACGTAATGAAAACTGTGGTGTGAAAAGATTTCTAAGATTAATATATGGTAGTTACTAACCCTTTCCTGATTGATACACTTTCTGATCCTGGATATACTACATTCTTTCATCCCTGAGTGATTTACTTCTCTTTACATTTTGATGTCTGGTTCTGCAGGTTTTTTCCACTTAACTGAAACGTTGAGAATCACAAACACCTCTTACTGCTTTTGTCTTTTTCCTGAAATATTTATTTCTTTCTATCTCTACTTCTCTCTCTTCACAGACCTTCACCAATTTATTCCAAGTGAACAATTACGAAGAGCAATTCCATCTTCTTTTCCCCATCCTCCTTTAGCTGGTGCTCCCTTCTCTGTCTGCCTTCTCCCTTTCTGTGTCCCAGTTACAGAGTCTTCCTACCTTGACTTACGTCAATGTCATGTCCCATATTCCCCATCTCCCCCATCCTGCTCTTGTCGCCTCCCTTACTCTTCCTTTTTGTCTCTCCCTCTTAGGTAGTTTCCAGTTCTCACAATAAAGACCTGTTTTCCTCTTCATGTCTTAAACCCATACTGAACCTCATTTGCCCCTCCAATTGCTCCTTCCTCTCCCTTTCATCTGTAAATACACTTCAAGAGCTGTTTCTAGTCCCTGGAGTACCTATCCTCATTCCTTTTCCTTTCCTACCTAAAACTTTTTCCTGCAACAGCTCTCCATGAAATATTTTGTCACTTTTGAGGCACTAATTTGGAGCAGTGTGCATTCCTCAGGTTCCTTACGCTGCTGCCACCACAGCTGTGCTGAAGAGTGAATCTTGCCCTTACTGAAAGCATACTCATCCTTCTTTTACTCCTACTAGTCTGACCTCTCCTCATTGCCTTCCTTCTAATCTCTTCTGCAAGGTTTTCTAGTAAAGCTTTTCTTACCCTAATTAGTCCCTAATGGACTTGACTGTTGTCCTCTCATCCTTACCTCTGGTATTCTCACCTCTAAACACAAATTCCATTATTGAATGTTTCTAGGAAGAATACTTACTGATCTCCCTCTTTATTACCTCCTATTTGATATCAGTTCTTGGTCTGTCTGGCTTCTCTTTATGATATTTAGGCACCAACTCAAAGTAAACATAGCGAAGATAATGCCAAGTGTGGGTTAAAAGATAACACTGTGTTTAGCCTTCACTGCTGGAGACGACACTGTTACCTGTCATTCAGACTTCCTGGTCAGCATCACCTTGAACCTGTTTAAATTCCTTATCTAGTCTATCCCAGTCTTCTTCAAGATGATATTTCACAGACCCATTCACCTTCAAATTTTCATAATTTCCCATGACTTTCAAGGTCTTCCATTAGCCTTCAGGAGTACAATACGGACCCTTTGTGACTTCCCCCTCCCTATCGTATTTTGGTCAGCAGAAAGTCATGATCTCCCTATTACAGCTGGCCGGGAATGCCAACTTTTGTGAATTTTCACTCCTGCACTTTCATAACTTCTTCCCGGTGTTTTGTTACTTTCTATAAAAGTCTGTAAACATGCTTCTTTTGATCTGAAGCTGCCTATAAGCATTTATTGCTTTATATTGAAATTGTAATATATCTGGGACAGCGACCATTTTCATGGGTTTGTACAATATCTGACACAAATTTCTGGACCTAGGCTGAGATTTCTACATGTTGCTGCAGTACATATTAATTTTTTTAATATTTTAAACTGCACAACAGATCAGAGCTCCTCAATCCCTTTCCCATACCTGTCTCTACTGTAACACCTCAGGTGCACAACTACGGATGTAGTGCACTGGCAAGAACTGGGAAATTCAAATTTGCAGGTCAGCTCCTGTGCAGCCCACCCTCTGGGCAGCTTTCTGTATATCAGAAGGCACCAGAAGTAGTGCGGAAGAAGGCTGCCTCTTCCCTAACTTAAACCTATTTCCTAAATTTCTTGTTTTGGGAAAGAAAAAGCCACGTATTCCACAGCAAGAGCCTCCAAGACCAAGTTCTCTTCGCTGCTGGTAACACTGTTCCACGTTTGACGGCGTCTGTCTGATCTCGCTCATAGCCGAGCACCGCCGTGAGCGGGTCCCTAGACCCTGAAGCAGCTCTGGTGCGCGGAGCCCGGTCCCGGGGGGCCGCTCTCGGCGGGGCCGGCCGGGCAGGGCCGACGCTCCGAGCGCTCCGAGCCGCCGCGGCCAACCCGCCGTGGCTTTAGCGCAGACTTCGGCGCCGGCATCTCTTGGCGGGGCCGGAGGGGCGGAATCCGTTCTCCTCCCAGCACGTAAAGCGGGTGGATCGGCGCACACCCCCCGCTCCACGCACGCACACCGTGTGTGTCGGTGTATATCCAGGGAATGTCGCAGCCGCTCCCCGCCCCGCGGTGCCCGCTCGCGTCTCCCGCACTCACCGGGGCGCGGGCCGCCCTGCTCCCGGCCGCCGGCCTCGGCGCTGCCGCCCTCCTGCGGCGGGCTCTCGGAGTCCGTGTTGGTCAGCCAGGTGGACTCGGTCTCCCGCGTCCAGCTCTCGTAGTAGCGGGGCTCGATAGCATCGGCCCGGCTGCCCCCGCAGCCCATGGCGACGCCCCGCTCACAGCCGCAGCTGCCTGGACACCATTGCCCCGCCGGCCCCGCTCATGCCCTCTGCTCCATCCCCGCGCGTCCGGCTCTCCCCGGCTTCGCTCGCCCTTCTACACCTTCTCCCCGGCTTTATTATCACGGCTGTCCCCCCTCCCTCCTGGCTGTCCCCTCCCCTTCTCCTCCCGCAACCCCCTTCCCTCCCCTCCCGCCTCTCTCCACTTTCCCATCCCACCGCCTCCCGGCTCGTCCCCGATCTCTCCCCATCCCCGGGTGTCTCCCAGAAGAGGGAACTGCTGCCTCCGCCGCGGTGCTGGCTGTGCCCCGCCGAGCCCCTCCGGCTGCCTGCGGCCGGGGGCAGACACACGCCGCAGGCGGGCAGGCGCTCCCGCCTCCCCGGGCTACGATCCGGGCGGACAGGATTTACACGGACACGCCAGCGTGCCACAGCCAGCACGACACAGCAGTGCCCCCGGACTGGTCTTGCACCTAGCTCGTGTACCCGGACTGAGTCTTGTGCTCCGTTGCACTCAACCATCTGCCCGTTCCCTGTTTTGGCCGGCAGAGCCTTGCTACCACCTTTGGCGTTACAGTTTGCTGCTATGTAATGAGGAACTGAAGGTGCAGTGACGAGTGCTCAACTCCAGAGATACTTCCAGTCTTTCCTCTTGGATCCTCTGAGAAACAACCAAGAACGAGACTCCTGCAAAACAGATTATAATTTAATCTTATGCGCAGGGTAATCTAAGTGATAGGCAGAGATTCTGCACTGTTTTCAGTCATATTGGTGGTGGTTGCAGTTTGTATTGCAATACCTGCTTCGCAAGGTCCCTGTCAGGGTTGGAGCCAGCCCCATGTCACTGTGGGATCACATCAGAAGAGGGAGACTTTATCCCAGACAAATGTTTATCTCCTGGAATCATTTTGCAGTAGAGCAGCAGGAATGACTCTTTCCGCTAAGACAACTTACAGAGCGCCACAGAAGTCATGTTCTGCCCTTCATGCCATTACACAGTATGGCTGTTGGCTAAAAAGGATACATCCATTGAAATCCAAAATCAACCTGTCTGGTGTTATTGGAGCTGCAAGTAGGAATACAAACTCTCTGGAGTAAAAGCTCTTGTCCCTAAAGGCTGGCACAAGATCTTTACGAGGATTCCATAGGCCTGAGCTTTGCATCCCAGCCAGCAGGTCCTGTGTTCCTGTTCCGAAGGGGTTCACACCAGAGACTGCTGTCCAAGTTGCTGAATTACCCATAATGCTCCTGAAACAGATGACTTTTGAGGTGTTTCTAAGCAGCTTCCCAGCCAAATACTGACTCACAGCAATCTTGCGTTCTGACTGAGATCTGCTGAGATCCCTCACTCATGGGGGTGTTGCTGACAGCTCTTCCCTCCGTACTTGTGTTACCAAGGTCCCAGGGTAAGTGATCTGAGAGGACCAGCTACTTTTTCATCACTACGATAATGTTTTGGTGGATTAAAAATACTGAATATTTTTTAAAAGAGGGTTTCAAAAGAGATTATAGTTCTGTGAGACTGCCCCACCAGCACATAGTCCCCAGAGCAATGGAATGTAGTGGTGTCTGAAGCCAATAAAGAGGTCTAACACACATCCCACTTCCCAGGAGTTGTGTGTGCCCTGAGTGGGGTCTTAAAGCATTATATTGAACCATGTTAATTTTCCTTGAACCCTACAGAGGTCCCTGCTTTGCACTAGTATTTTACATGTATTTCACATCACCTTTCAAATTTCTGCTTTTGATGGAACACTGAGAAAAATACTGCAGAAAAATAATAATGTAATTATTACTGTTTTCATATTTAAGCTTCTGGTGTCATTTTGGTTTTGAATTTAAAAACATAGTTCCAAATTAAAATGTTTGTATTAAAAAAAAATGCTTGTTAGCTCTAGTAAGTAAATGGTTTAATTTTATATTCATCAACTCCTACTGGAACTGAGAACTACTTTTTGAAACTGGAGATTTTTTTCTACAGCTAAAGGAACTTTTATTCTTTGGTATGTTTAAAATAGATTTAAGAGACTAGGAGAAAAAAAGTGGTTTGCATTGTTTTGTTAAAAGAGCCAAATGCATTTGTATCAGAATTCATTCTGATTCATTGAAAATGACTTCTCACTGCCGAGTGTGCAGAGCGCAATGTTCGTGGATCTGCATCCTCCTGATTCCCTTCTGATTCCCTTCTCAGCTAAAGAGCAAACTCTGAGGCACAGAGCCATTGTGCAGGGGGCATGTGCTGTAGCAGTCCCACAACCTGTGGCAGGGAAATGCCATAGGTTGGCTGGCTTGAAACAGGTGACGGCATCTTTAATACAGCAAGACAACAATACAATGATATGATTTCGATAATATTAATTTCGCACTGAGAATCATGTTGGAGAAGAAAGTAGATAGAAAAGGAAATCTGCCTTCAGAAACACAGAAAATACCCAGGATCAGAAAAATCCTTGGCCTGACTCCATCTCTTCCAGTAGTGTAATCAGATGGGAAATACTCAGCCTGTGAAGCCGGGTGGAGAGCAATCGATGTGGGGCGGGGAAAGGTTGATGACAATGTGTGAGTGAAGAATTGAAATCTGCAGAACTCTTGAGTGGAGAAACTTTACGAATTATTTTTCTTCCTTTACTTCAGCACCTGAGGTGGTGTAGCCTAGCAGGAGAGGGATGGAGAATGCAATTTTTTGGATCACATTTAATTTGTCATGCTGCTATCCTCATGCCAGGACATGATTAAGGCATTAAAATCTGACCTCTCTCCATTAATTGCTAGAAAAAGGGTGCTCTCCCAGAGATCCTGATAGTGGAGCTTGAACTGTGTTTTAGCTGCTCTGGTTTTGTGCTGCTTGGTGCATACTGTGCAGTGATGATTTTCCTCCTCACACTGTCAGTGATGTCTGATCTGTGTATGCTGGTTTCAAAAATGATAGTAGGAAGTACAGGGACAGGCAGGCCAGGGGATGAACAAGGGAAGGTGATCTCAGGGATTTTACATTTACATTTACTTCTAAAACAGATTTTAAATAATGAAAAGACACTCTTCCTCATAAAATCCATATGGAATTGTTGTAGGACCCATTATTAATTTCCTCCTCAGTTTTACTGGGTCAAATTAATTCTTTTGTATCCCAGTGACCATTTCAGTGGTAAGTCCAGAAGAAGCAATAGGAGGTTTAGAAGAAGATGTCCTGCCTCTCTTCAGTTTTTTGTGTGGCATCTCCACTTGTTTTATTAGATGTTGTTAAATCTGGTTTCAGGGCCCAGCTTTTCTGGCAAACCTGTTCTCTTCACCACAGAAAGCAGACAAGAGGTCAGTTTACTGACTTACCCAGGGTCCCTGTGGTTCAAGGACATCACTAGAGGGGAGAGAAGAATTTGTATACTCTTTCTTTCTACTAAGATATTTTGCGTATCTGAGGACAAATAGAATTATTTAGCTGTGTTATACCCACTTGACATCATCACTCCGAGCTTGCAATATGCCTGCAAGCAAGATTGCCTCCGAAGCTTTCACACTGTTATATGAGTAAATGATCGAGCGTTCCTCTTTACTGTTGTGAACACTTGAAAAACATAACTTGATTGCCTTGATTGCTCAAATATTTATCTTAAAGAGTTTTTAAATGTATACCACATATTTTTCACATCACTCTGCATTAATTATGCATTTTTTTCAACAAGGAAATTGTAGAGTTCATTTCTCTCATATGGCCATTCAAACCAAGAAAGTTTTCAGTTTAGCATTCCTGGACATGTGTAGGTGACACTCAATATTAACTACAGCTGACAGTTTGGTAAGATATTTCCAAACAGCTCATAAATAGGAAGAAGTAAATTAACTCACTCTTCCACTGCATCTTTTTCATGTTTGAAAATGACTCTGAAATAGAACTTCAAATTCCAACATCCATGGAGTCAGAGAGCAAGGCTTTGAACTCCCCCATCTGAGCCTGCCAATTTAGTTTCAAATTGGATTAAAACCCCTGAAAGAATAATTTACCAGATTCTTAATTGTGAATAACTGTACCTTGGCAGCACAGACGTTTCCTGTGATGCAGTACTATCAAGAAAATTTCGTGGTCATTTCTTTCCAGCTGACCTGTTCTTGTCAGGGCCCAACCTCCCTCCCTTGTGAATAGCAAAGGTTTCTTAGTGAACAAACTGTAAACTTTGCATAAGTGGGAGGTTTAGGATCAGTACAATCATATTCACTTTCCCAGCAAGTAGTGGAAAACAGTTACACAGCAGGCATCAAAGTATTCTCACTGCATGGCATCTTACTGATACTTCATGACTGATCATCGGGGAAAATGTGCATGTTTATGTTGTGTCCACCATGCTCTTTCTATGCGCTGGGTAAACAGAAATCTTCAAAATCAGTATGTGGAAAGACAAAAATCTTAGGTTTGCCTCCATGTAACTTCTGACACATTGGGAGTTCAAACATTTCAAAGTTGCACAAGAATGTTCCCTTCATTTGTGAACTGAGTAGCAACACTACCCCGTTTGCAGTCAAGGATGGAAAGCAGATTGCAGCTGCTCCACAGAAGCAGAGTCTGGGTGATGGTGGATACTGGGTTTTCAGGAAAGTGGGATGCTCCAGGGACAGCATGCTTGCTAATGGCTAGGCGTTATTGTCCTCATGGAAAACATCTTCTACTTTCCTGTGAGTTCAAATAGTTCAAAGGGATCAAAAGAAAAGGAGGTATGAAAAAGGGCACAATAAGGAAGCTTTGGCTGTATTACTTTGTCACGTTGGGAGCTGCTGGTTGTTCTAAACAGCCGTTCCCGTCACCAGACTGTTTGGAGGGTGCAACAACCACCCATGGAAACACATCCTACAAAGTATTGCTAAGCTGTGACAGCCCAGCTGAGACCTCCTTCTTGAAGAAGGTCTTGCTCCAGTCCCTTTGGCTGTCCCAGACTTGTCCAAATAAAGTGCAGGTCGTGAAATAAAATTATTTTCTAGGAAAAAAAATTGTCAGCTGAGCACCAGGCCTTAGGGAGTGTTTAAATATCTGTTGGTTAAGGAGCCGGAGTAAAGCACATCAAGTGTAATATCCAGCAAGGATATTAAGTGTAAGTAAGAAAGCATAATGCAGACAGAAGCTTAAAATATCTGGGTGGTACTCCCCAGCAGAAAGAGCTATTGAGTTTATCCCTAAAAGAGTGCAAATCAACTGCTACTGCCTTGTAGAAGCCGTAACATCCCTGGAAAACCCAGGCTGCAAACAGAGCAGTAGCACAGAGCAGTGATGGATTTATTCTCATTTTCCCAAGACTCTGCAGATCTCTTCCACATAAAATCTGTTTACCTTGTACTCTGTTCCAAGACTACACTTTGTCCCTAATTAAGAAGGTAAATCATAAAACCTAGTTATAAAACCAGTATTTTATGTATCTAAGTATCACACTGGGTAAACATTTATCACTTCAGATGTTCCTGGCAGAGTGAGTCTGAAATTTTATGGCCCTAAAACTCAAATCTTAATTAAAATATCTTTGACTTTTCCCTTCAGATGCATTCTTCTCTTTGCGGGTATTAAAAAATTAAGCAGGTACAGCCACATTTTAATTGTTTATAGGTAATTCATTTTTTTTTGTTACGGAGTAGGTGCTTTAACAGCCTAAAGCAACAGTGCAGGGAAATCTAAATGCAATTAAGAGGAACTATTCAGACACTCCATTAGTTGTGTACTGCATTAGGAAAGCTGTGTAAGTTGAGGAATTTCTAATTCTACACATACAGAGTCGACTCAGTCAACTATAAACCTGACAAAATACAATACTTTGCTGTCTCTTTTTTCCAGGCTGTGTTCCTGTTCCCTACAGTGCTTAGAGGATGAAAAAAAAGGAGATGGAAACCGGCAGGATTTGATTACATTTGTGTTATTAGTGTGTAAGAGCCCAATTAAAAGCAATCATGCTGAATTTGAAACCATGTTTTGTCATATAAAAAATAAAACGTTTACAAAAAGGGGGGGGGGAATCTCCATTCAATAAGTACTTGCGAACATTTCTATGCTTCAGCACGACCTTTTGTACACATGAGTCTTTGAGCTCCAGTGCTTCTGTTGAGCTTATTTGAAAATTACATTGAAAATTTACCTCAGTAAAATTATTCTGAATTCAGCCTCATTCTATATAAATGTTAATTCTGAAAGAGCCTGTCCTCCTGTTCATGTCTGTCCTCTTTTATTCTGTCTAAACGCTGTGAAGCCTAGAGCAGCACCTTTCCAAGACTCCTCCAAAGTTTTGACTCCTGGGTTGGAGGTGGTCAGTCCAGGGGAAATCAGAATAGCAGTACACCAGCCATGCCACTCCCAGTGCCTTTTTGCACTGAGATGTGAAATGCAACTGTAAATATTTTGAGGTTTCACCCCTTTTAGATTGGTACACAGCATATGACTCACTGGCTGCTGCACAGAGCCTGTGTTTGCTGTTGCAGAAAGCAGATGATACTGTTATTATGCAAAATCACTTCCACCCACCCTCGTGATTCACCAGCACGTCACCAAACAGGATTTACATCAGTTTCAAAATATATCTCCATTACCATTCCCATTTCAGCAGATTGCTTATTTCTTCCTTCCACTCCTCTGAATGACGACGACACGGCTGTGTTTTCCTCGCAGAAGCAGAGCAGGGCAGAAGGTTCTCCTGGCTGCTTCAGCTCAGTTTGCCAGAAGCCTTTCACGTATAGATGGAGCAGAAATGCCATGTTGCAAGGGCTGCAGCTTCCCTTTCCATTGGATGACCAAGTCCTTTTCCTATGATGGAGGTTTCTGTCTTCAGCTAAGACTTTTTGCCTTTTATAAGAGCAGTTCCATTCATTTGTATCTTAAAGAGTAGACTCATCTGCAAATTAACATAAGGTAGCTGACCTCAGCTTGCTGTGATCTGCCACTGTAAATGGTGTCTGTAAATGGGGACAACTCTAGAGCTACTTAACTTAAGACAGATTCTTTTGCCTCAATTTAAAATGGTTACGGCTTTTAACACCTTAGTCAAACAAACTGCAGTGGGAAAGGAAAACAAAGATAATCCTGTTTTAGAGTAGCTAATTATTCTCCAGTGGTAACACACTATCTCAGCCTTGTGGCAGCACCTGGCCATGATGGTAAATAACTAAATGCATTCTTATTTATTTGAGGAATTCTATTAAATTATTAATTTCATGGTTCTCTGCTCTGCCATACTTTGTGTCTAAATGTGAGTACATAATATTTAGGTGTATTTGAATATTTGGGCTTGAATTAAATTGAGATTCGATGGATTTGCAAACCTGAAAATATCCGGAAATTTGGAAATGTAGTCCTGTGCCTCATTTCCAAATCTGCAAAAAGGGAATACTCCAGCCTTTGTGTTGCTGGCAAAGTCAGTATACACACATTGTATGGAATACCACGCCAGTACACCAACTAGGACATATAAAAAAGTTAGAATATGTATAGAAGCAAAGAGGTCTATGAGGAAGATCTATCCTGAGAAGTATCCCAGCTGCTCCTGAGGAGGCATGGGCTCATTCACGCTGAGAACATGCCCTGAATTTTACATTCACTCAGCTGCTGTTTCCAGAAGGAGCTTTGCTACAGACCAAAACATTGCTGGAGGGCATCATCTCTTTGTCCATTAGGTTTATCCATGACATCCCTTCAGTGCCCAGAGTATTTGTTCACAGTGTCACCTGCACATGGGAGCCCGGGCTGTGTGCTGTGGATGTATTGTGCTACACCTGTGCAAGCAGAGCCACCGAGTCAGCTGGCCCCAGAGGAGAGCAGACCAACAGCTGGAGAGGCATCTGTGTTTGCTCTTCACATGCCTGATGGTTGAGACAAAGCCATGAGCCGGAACTGTGTCTGACCCCAGCTGAATCACTAATACAATACCAGTTCATTCAATGTTCAGCTGGGTTCACACTCAACAGCACCTTTGTGTCATGTTCTGTGTGCAATTCATCGTAAGGATAGGGAGAAACCCCACAAATTTAAAGAGTTTTAGGAAAAGTTTAAAACAACTGTGAGAAAAGAGAGCAGTTTTGCAAAAAAGCAGAAAGCTCCAGATAAGAGCTGCAGCTTGAGGAGGTTGGAGACACCATAGTATGGAAATGAAACCCTTGGGATTCAGTCAGAGCCAAAGACATGTAACCGTGTCTCTGGGCCACTACAGTCTGTGGGGATCTAAGGAACAGAGGAGTTCAGCTGCCCGGCCACAGGGGGTCAGGTCAGGTAGAAAAGCAAAGCACCGACTAATCCGGTAGGATCCAGAAGGATATGGGTGTCCTGTTGGCCCCATGTCTTGCCTACCATCCTACATTTGGACTTGATGATCTTAAAGGTGTTTTCCAACCTAAACAATTCCGTGATTCTACCAGTGTATTTTAGCTACCTTATGGTGTGTGAAATGATGTCTTTGCTCACACAGCGCTAATGAACTACACCTCAGGATGTCTACGGTGAGAGCTGAGACACCCAGCTCACATGCAGACAACATCATTTTTGCTGTCGAGAGCTGAATTTCACACCTTGGCTAAGCTACCTTCTGTCTGCTAACTCTTCTCCTTCCATTCTTTTGCAGGAAGTGCTCACATCCTGATTCCTTTGCCATGTTATGCAAAAATGTTGCATACTTCAAAATTTATTGCTTTGAGATATTGTCATTTACCAATATTTGCTTAAGATAAGACAAGGTGTTAGCAATTATATGAAAAAAAATTTTGTAGAGCATCTGATCTGCTTCCAGAGATTGTTGTGAAATTCACAATTATCTTCTGAAACTCAAATTTCATTGTTGTGAGGGTCTTCTTGTTGTGGGTTTGTTGGTTTTGGTTTTAGTTTGGTTGGTTTTTGGGTTTTTTTGTTAGTTTGTTTGGGGTTTTTTTTGTGAGGGGAGTTTTTGTGGGCTTTTGTGGATTTTTGGTTGCTTGTTCTAAATCTTAATTAGGAAATAGTTCAAGAGGAACAATGTACCCACATAGTTATTTTAAATAAAAATGGATTTTATATTATTATTCTGGTTTGACTATTACATTCCTTGGGGTCAACTATGTGAGAGCCAATGAGAGATGAAAAGGCCTGAATTAGGAGTCTGAACTGTGCTCCAGCAAAGCAGAATAGGAAAATTATAGGTTTGATTTAGCATTTTGAGTGCAATCAAAGAAACAAGTAGCAAGAGATCATTAACTGAAATGGGGATGGTATTTAACATGCTCATTTTAGCTTCAGATTTTGAAGCTCTAAAATTTGAAGTGCTTGAATGAGAAATGTACTTTTATTATTACAACAGCTTTTTTCACAGAAACAAAAGAGAATTCTTTTCTACCTAAGTAATACCTTTTCATAGAGCCAGCTGTAATATTTAATAAATCTAAAGTTGTTTTTTAAGAATTCAGAGTGGGGGTTTCTTTTAAAGAATGTGAAGTTATTTTTACCTAATTAATTATCTTTTTTCCATTAGAAAATATCCTAAAGTAATTTGAAACCTCTACTTTACAGTACTAACCACATTAATGTTTAGATGCATGTACAATCATCCATTCTGGTATCAGCTGGGCTAATTCTTCCTAAATAGTTTAATTATCAATTTTCCACAGGGTTTGGTCGAAAACACTCAGAGTACTGGGTTTGAAAGTGTTGTTTGTATTACTGGTGACCGCTACAGCAGCCACGGTGTTGAACAGGATGGCGGCGAAGGCCTACGCAGCACCTACAAAACACACACCCAAGCCCGTGAGCTGCGCTGGTGTTTCAAGACGGGTTTAGCGCCGTCACCTCAGCGGCATGATTCCAAGAGGTTCGGTTCTTTCACCCGTCCTCACTCACCTCTCTTGCCATTGGACCACCTTGTATTTCAGAGGAGGAAAAGTTCTCTGCAAAAACAGTCAGCCAGAGATCTCTCTACCAAAGCTGAGGAAAGATGTTCTTCTAAACCACAGCATTTCCACAAGTTGAGATTCCAGGTCAAGATCAGAGGGAAATTAGATCAAAAGCACCTTTACCTGATAACAAAGATGCTCATAGGTATGCACTTACAACGCTTTTCTAAATTCTTAAGAAAATTTTGCCGCTGCACACTACAAGTGTCACACATTTTTAGAAACTAACCATTTTGGACAGTTTAAGTGAAGAATATGTATTATACCAGTTTGGTATGTGGGAAGAAACTTTCTATTTTATCCTGCTGAAGTAAAATTGATATAAGTTCTATTCTTCAGAGTTATGTACCCCAGTTAAAAATGTGACTGATTTACTACTTAGCACAAAATTGTTCATCATTATTCATTTCAGATTTTAGTTCCTGCCACCAGGAACTGAAATCTGATGTTTTACAGCTTCGCTGTAAGTGCAGACACACGGATCAACCTTACAACCCTCTGCTGACCTAACAGTTTCATTGGTGTACAGCCATGATACATCAGTACAGCAATGGTGTCAGCACTAATCCTTTTTGCCTGTGGAAACAAACCAAGCGTTACAATGGCATATTCAGGCAGACCCCACCACTTCACACCAGTGTAGACAGCACAGAATAGGCTGTGGGCAGGTAAGAGCACTGGCAGAGTAACTGCATCCCACTGGTTCAACACTCATGCATTTTTAATGGGAAATTATCTGCTGGAGGTAGAAAGAAGCCAAAAATATTTGTTAGTTTAGAGCAAATGACAGTAAGGAGTTTCTACAGGCTGGGGCTCTGCCTCACAGACATTTCTCCCCACACACAGATTGCTCATCCTGGTCTGAAAAAGTAAATATAAATTTAGGCCTTACAGTGTTTCTAAAGGTGCTGAGTGCCTCTAAGCCATCTCAATGGCCAGTGTACCAGTGACGGGCTGGTAAAGCCTCTGTGGTGCCATAATGGCACTGACACCTCTCCAAGAACACTCCCTGGTCCAGTACAGACCTGTCACTTCAGGATGAACCTCTCTCTGGTTCCATCTCTTGTGTATTTCCTATTGCACTCATCTAAGCTCATGATGCTTGTTTTCATGTTCTTTTCTGACACCTATTTAACCTTGAACTGAGCCTAAGAACACTGATGTAGTTAATTCTGATCCACAGTTTCACAAGGTGCAGCTGGAATTTTTATGGATAGTTTGACTTCAATAGCTGGTGAAAACTTGTCTTTTCATCTTGACTATTTGCTGTACCATTGGTAACTGAAAGTCCATATATAATTTAATTTTTCCAGACCCTTAATCAGTGGAGCATAATGAGTAGATTTGCCAAATAATTGGTCAGCCTGTCTTTGCCTTATAATGCTTTGGAGCATTGATGATTGTAGCAGCATGATGGGCCTCAAGTTGCGTGCCCCAGCACCTGGTCCAGGTTGGATAAGCCCTTACGAGTAGATTACAAGTCTCTTGTAACAACACACAACACAGTCAACAAATACATTGTGAAATATAACCAATTTTGAAACAGTATTGTACACAAAATAATTCTAGTAATGACTACAAGCTTTCACAAGGGTGAACTTGGCAAGTTAAGCTGCTGTTAATATATGGGAGATAAAGACAAGGATGCATCTGAATTTAGAACAAGCAACTAGGGACTGCAGGTACTAAATACTTCTAAGAAAAACAGGCTGTTGAGAAGAGGGTCAATATTGCTTAGCAAAATGAAAACATTCAAGACCGCTGCCTCCGGTAGAGTGGCAGTTTATAAATCCAAGAGGAACAAGGAAAGGGAGAAGTAGAAGTGTGTAAAGAAGTGAGAGCAAGGGGAAGATGGAATCTTTGGAGAAGCTGCAGAAGGACAGAGAATTAAGAGATTCAGTAAGGAGCATGCAATGACCTGTGACAGAGTGATGTAACCAAGGTGATATGACAGGGCAGAACAGGACTGGGAAGCAAGCAGGGCTAAGACACTGCCTCTGGCTGCTCTGCTGTGGAAAGCGTGTACTTACTGAGTGAGATTGTTCCACGTAACCCACAGTGACGCTTCTTACAGTTGCTTTCTCCAGCACGTTGACAGGTGAAGTTCACTTGAAAACAGCTTTGTGTGTTCTCAGTCAAAGGAGGTAACGGTGCATTGGAAAACAGGTGGGGTTCAGCTGGATCAGCTGGCAGATCTGCCTTGGACTGACACTGTGGCTCACACAAGTTAGAGAATGGCAGAATGGACACATGTTAGAATAAAATAACTTTGCCATGACTCCCAAAGTGCCTCTGTCCCCAGAGACCAGGAATTCCTCCTGAAGAGTCTGAAAGGAAAAGGTAAGCTTCTGCCAGGCTCTGCTAGAAGTTATCAAACCCCTGAACTTCGAATATTTGACTTAAAATTTATGTTTGTTGTGGAAAGAAAGCTTGGTAGCTCAGGAAATACAGGAATATTTTCACACATCAAAAACCTCATAAATCTATTTAAAAAGAGAAAAAGATTAAAAGGCCTGCATCAAAGTTCTACAGCCTTCGGCTGGCGGCAGGATCACGCTGTCTTTTTCCTTTGTTGCCATGGGTGTTAAGCAGGGTTGTACATTTGCAAAAGGAGAAGGTTGGAAACTGAAGACTTTTGCTTTGATGGAAAATGCATGTGATCCCTCAAATTCCTTCATTTAATATTTGGTGAAATAAACAGTAATAGTAAACAGTATACTCAAAGAATCTACTTTTAAAATATTGAAATCCCATAATGTACCTTAAATTAAACATATACAATTTTAAGTAGCAATTCTGAGTCCACCGGAATTCTGTTCCACATGCCAATCTCTTCTCATTAGGCTCTTCAGTGAGAGGTTGGATATGTGCTTGGCACCACATGAATCTCTAGGGAGTATGGGGAAGCAAAGCATAATAATTGTGGACAATATTAAAAATTTCCTTGCTATTATGAGACCACGAGACCATTCAAAGACCAAACACTTCAGTTCAAACTCAAATCATTCAGCCAAGGCTTTGTGAGAGCTTTACCCCAACAGTTATTTGAGAGCAGCTCAAGGTCGCTCTCTAGAGGTGAAAAATAGATTTCATTTCTGCAGAGGATTCAAAGTAGTTCATCAGGAAGCACACACCCGGACAGAGTTAGACAGAGAGATCCTTGATGAGCCTACAGCGGACAAGAGCCAAACCCACCAGATTTTCAGAAAAGTGATCCTGGAGCCAGAAAAGGGCGATCAGCCGTATGACTGTGCATGCTTACACTGCTCTTTGTAACTTTTCAGCATAGAAGTGCTGTTGTCTGCTCAAAGCTGCCTTTCCAGCACCTACTTTCACCTAGTAGTTAGTTTCCCCTGTAGTTTTCCAGTTGGTTCTGTCCGATGCAGGACTCTCCAAAAGTATCCACACAGCCTCAGCTTCCCAGTTCCCACCACCACCACCATCTCGCCCCAGTGTCTCAGGGAACTACAGCGTTGTAACAACCTGCTTACAGACTCAAAGGAACTCCAGGGAAATCATTCAACTCAGTCAAGTTTCAGGAATTCAAATATTACACTTGTATTTCCCCAGAGCTTACAAAATGTGAGAGTCTTGGTGAAACCTGTCTTAGTTTGAAAGA
>WBMZ01006044.1:0-30162 GCA_013400975.1 Atrichornis clamosus
CGGGGCGGGCGGTGCCGGAGCCGGTCCCTGAGGCGGCGCTGGGCCGGGCCGGCGGGGCAAGGAGCGGGGGCTCAGCCGCCCGACCAGGTGCGCAGCGCCGCGGGGAGAGCGCGGGAGCGGGCCGGGGCCGGGTGGTGCCGTGCTAATGCTGATGCTCCTGCTGATGCTCCTGCTGATGCTCCTGCTGATGCTCTGGGGCGCGGGTGCGCCGAGCAGCTCCTCCCGCGGCTGCCGGGGCTGAAGTGCGGAGCGGGAGAGAAGCGGGCAACGGCTCCGCGGACTGATGCCGAGCGAAGGCGGATGTGGACCTTGAATTTCTTGAGTAGTTTTGTCAGTGTTAACACTCCCGGCAGTGAGAATGAATGGCCTAAAGCTGTGTGGAAGCTGTGTGGAAGCTTTGGCCAAGGAATGGTTATGCTTTCAGCTGAAGGGAAGGCTCACGTTTAGAGTCCTTGTTTGTTGGCAGTTTAAAATTACCAGGAGTAAAAAGCTGAGGGTAAACTCTACAAACCAGGAATCGACTAGCCTGGCTTTAACGGTTGAAACGGTGTCAGTCAAAACAAGTACATTGTTTTTGGCCTTTTTTGTTTTTAATGTTTTGTAAGCAGCGATGAAAGGTGACTCATTGTTGCCCGTATTCTACTGTCAAAGGTTTAGTTTAAAGGATTCTCGGATGCCTCCTTTGGAGTGGTGTGATGAATGCTGGAGTCCTTTAGGTCCACACTCCCCGCCTTCCCATGCAACAGTTTGTATATCCCCATCTAGTGGTGGGAAATGGGTCCTTGCAATACTCAGGGCTTCGTAGCAAGCAGCTGTAAGCTGTGGAGATAAAAGCTTCATTTTAGTCTCGATGCCGTAGAGGGAATGGCTTAGTGAAGAAGGAAGCACGCATTTCCTGCAAGAATTCAAGTAGGAAAAGGATGGAGTATTAGCTGCTTTCACTAGAGTGTGCTACTGAACAGTACCAATTGTGTAACTCTCCAACTAAATGTCATGGTTATCAAGAAAACTTCATCTGTACTGTTCAAGATTGTTATTTTAACTTGTTAGGTTGCCTGTTGTACTTTTTTATTTTATGTATTTTCACTTTTTCATTTATTTCTGCAAAAACAGGTGCAGCCATGCAAGAAAGCATACGTTTTGCATCATCAGGAGATGACATTAAAGTATGGGATTCCTCATCTCTAACTGTGGTGGAGCAGTTCAACCCACATACGCCCTCACATCCAGTCAGTTCACTATGCTGGGCCAGCAACAGTATCCTTTACAGTTTCAGCCATATTTTTGTGGGTGTTCTGCAAAATTCCAGCAGGGTTTTTTTTTCTTTCCTTTATTGAAGTGTTCGTAATATACAGGCCTGATGTGATTTGAAGTCTTGTATAAAAAAAAATTGTACATATTTTGAACAAAGTTTTGTGGTTCCCTGTGTTGAAGTGATTCACAGAATCAGCTCATAATAGTAGATGATTTGGAAGAAGTTTCTCATCTTTTAGGAGGCAAACACTTCTCTAATGATTATGATATGCCTGAATTGCTTGCCAACTGTAAAGCTTACTCATTTGTTTCTTCAGTAGTTGATTACAATACTCGCTTTCAAGACAGTGCTTAATTAACTGAACAAAACAATTGCTGGTCTAGTAAAATTCTATACATAGTACAGAGAGGAGAACTGTAATCAAAGATTTATTTTGTTTCCTTGGGATGGCTTCTTAGTGATTCTTACAGTCTTTGGTAGTGTACACTTCTAATCCTGTAGGCACTGGTTTTCTTTGCATTGTTTGTAGCATTTAGAGAGAGAGCACAAATGTGTTGGGTGTGTAGGAAAACACCCATACAATGGTGATGGTTTATGTATCAAAATGGATCTGACCCATTTAGGTCTTTCACCTCTGACTTGGAAGCCTGTTTCAGGATAATAATACAAGGTGCCAAGGGTTAGATTAATATAAGAGAAATTTCAGTGTGCTGTCAGGTGAACAGCTTGTGTGGTTGTCACAGGAAAGGGTGGTGGTGCCTCATCTTGATGTCAGAGGACAGGATATTGGCACATAGCAACTGAGTCCTCCAAATTCTGAATGTCTGTCCTCTAAGTCAATGTATGAGGAAAAAAGTTAAACCAATTGGAACATCAATGTTTTAACTCTGTCACTTGCAGTGAAAAGCATAGATAACGTTATCACGTATATATATATACACAGTTATATGTGTTTAGTAAACTCTAGCTATGGACAGTCTGTCTTGTCATGCTTTCTTCTACCAAGTCTCATTTTCATCTCCCAAAACTGAAACAACGAAGTACCTTGCTCTATATACTTGTTAAGTTATATTAACCGTTAACTTGTTAGGGATAAAGCATTAGTTTTGGTTCTGTAAAATTCTAAGAACGTGCCTTAAAACAATGGAAAAAATAGCAAGCACTGCTCTGCCTACTGGTTCTCTTGTGTTAAATCCAGCCAATTAACCTGTGTTATTCTTAAATGAGCAAATACAAAATCACAATGGGCATTGGCCTGAAGACTAAATGGTTACTCAATTTGATGGGGGTGCAGAGGCAGTCTCCCTGTAGTTCTGTATTAGATGCTTTTCATCTATTTTGGGGTACTTAGTTCCATGAAAGGTTCTTTTTGGGCTTTTGTTTTTCTTTTCTCAGTACAGAGGGGGACAAATTGCCAACTGCTCATTGTACTCTAGAAACTACATGGTGAAGTAGTCTAACATTTGTCACAAACAGAACCATTCTTTAAATCTCTAGTCTGCTTACAGCAACAGACATTCCTTTGAACTAGTGATAAATGGGGCTCTTACTTGGGGATGTGGGGAAACAGAATTGTAGACTGGATAAGCTGCCTTAGTGGTAAAGAGCTCTTAAATAATACCTACCAGATATTTCTCATCTTTTCTCTCAAAGAAATTGCTCTCTCTTGTATTGGCAAATAAGGGCTGTAGTTAATTCAAGAGCTTCTTAATGAAAGCTTGGAAACTAACCTTATGTTTCTATTTCTAGGTCCCTTCAAGGTACAGTGCTTTACACTGTTTAGCCAATCTGTCTTCTGTTCAATAAGGGAAACTTCCTGTTGCTTTTATTAATCACCAGTATCCTACAATTATGGTCCTTAACTTGTGACAAAGATAGATACCTGGCCACTGCTTCTGCTGCTGGTGATAAAATAGTTGTTTCAAGCTGTAAAAGCAAACCTGTTCCACTCTTTGAAATAGCTGAAGGAGTAAGTATGAGTAATGCTTTTGCCTCATTTTTTTCCCCACTTCACCTTGTATCCTGTGTGTCTCACATCTGTTCTGCACATTGGGATCAGTTTAATTTTAGTATTGCTAGAATTATGACACATATGTAAAAACATTTCCTTGTGTATTGTTAAACACATATAAAGAGTGGAATAGTGCTTTTAAAATAGTTCTGTCAGTAAGAAAATACAAATGCAGTTATGCAAATGTGATAACCTGAGGCAGTCAGTGGTTCAAATGTGATCTAATATGTAGGAGATACAACAGAGCTCAAGTTTGAATTTCATTTCCCAGCTTGAATCGTCAGTATTGTGCATGTCTATGAATTGTACGTTGGAAAATATAAGAGTCTATGTAGATGTTGTTCCTGGAGTGTACATGTGCCAACTTCTGGAATTGCAAAAAACAAGAGAATTTCTATTGTGGCCGAAGTTTTTTTTTTTCCTGTGAAATGGAAGTGTGGCACTTCAACTTCAAAAAGCTGGACACAGTTTTAGAATAGCCTCTTGATGTGGTAACTTGAATAACTTGTTAGTGTTCTAAACCATTCTAATTGTTCTCCTTGGATAGCTGTTGTAATGCTAATTTGGACTGGAAATTTTCTGAAAAGTTATTCAAACCTTGCTTTTAGGGTGCTGAAGCAAACACTTTCAAAGGTGGAATGTTTGTCTTGGAGATTTCACTAAATTTTGTCTATAACTAATGCAATCCCTTGAAATTTTGCCATGTCAATAATTAGATGGACTTGTTTTTTCTTCCCTCAAATCTTGAGAACTTAAAAGTGAATTTTCAACATGATGGAACTGAATAATAAATTGTCCTCAATGTAGGTCTATCATAAAGATTGACATTTTTTTTCAAAAGCTGGTACTTCAGTGATTATTTTAAAAAGAATCACTTAACCGAATTATGAGATTTGCTGCTATAATATTCTCTGTAATGTTTAGGGAATGTGAAGTATGTGACTTAGACAACTTTTTGATTTTCTTCTAAGGAGTTTTTTTTCCTTAACTTAGGATTTTTAAAAAAAACCAACTCAGTACCTGAATAAAAGACTTATGATTGCACTTTATGGAGCTGCAATTTAAAGGGAAAATGCATATTGAAGGAAAAAGAGCCAAAAAAATTTGAAATGGGAATGGGAAAATGTGAGCATTTGAGAGTTTATTAATTAATATACTTACATCTTAAAGTATATTAAACATATGTCCAAACTGGACTCTATTTTAAATACCTTTTGATGGGAAATGGTTGTTGAGTCTTAATAGGTCTGTCTGTCTGTCAGTGGGACTGTTTGTGCTGATGAAAATGAAAACACACATCAGTATGCTTTTAAGTAGATTTGAGTAAATCCCTTAATTATCTTTTACATACTTTCCCCCCTGCCCCCCCTTTCTCCATCAGGCAAAACAGACGTGTGTGAGCTTGAATTCTAGTTCTTCATATATCGTGAGTGGAGGCCTTGATCACACAGTTAATATCTGGGATTTGAAGTCCAGAAGGATTTACCGCAGCCTTAAGGTAAGCTTGGCTGAGGAAGAACTATAGCTTTCCACTCTTCCAGGTTTTGCTGCCAACTGTAAAAAATATGCGTTCACTAAGTCTGGTGTCTGTAGGATCAAGGTCACAGATAGGAGCTGGCACACATTGAGTCTTGTTCAAGTTAGTGTTATGTGCTGTAAACAGCAAATTTAACAAATATATATAGCTTGATGTTTTAAGAGAAAAATTCTATAATAATATGTGTTTAAATTTTCAGAATAGACTTCTTATTTTGCAAATTTTTATTGATATTGTCTGATGAGGATTTTTTCCAAGAGCTGCATTCCAGATAATTGCAGTTTCTGATATGTCAAGTGAGAAAATGCTTTTGTATTTGTAGAATACTGTAACAGAACTAATGTGCAAAGCTTGGACATGGTTATCTTCTAACTGATCCAGTATGAGTTCTCTAAAACATTTTTATGATGCACAAAACTTAGGATGGTTTAGTATCTTTCAGATACCTTCAGTAGATGGTTTGCCCTCATTTAACACCACTGTTTTAAGAGGCTGTGAAACTTTAGCTTTGTTTTATTTTTTTTTTCTTGGACTTCCAGAGTTAGTTTGAAACAAAACTGCTAGATAACCGCTACAATACTTTAAATATCTATTCCTAACTTTTGGGTTAGAAGTACTTGATTGTCTTCCCCCCTATATATTCATTAAACACAATATCATCATTGCAAATGACTATACTGAAAATCTTGTTGGAAAATATATGTGTTAATGCTAAAAGCGACAGAAGGGGAAGTTGGCAGTAGTACATCAGATTAACAGGAAGGGTGTCCAAATATCACTGGTTTCTGTGAGAGTTTACTTTTAAAATAATGTTCTCAACACCTGTGGTAAATATCTCTGTGGTTGTTGTATTAAAATATTGTATATAATTACACGATCATCTTGACTGATTTATTAAAACCACCTTCTGCAAGCAATAAGAGAGTGGTTAAATGATTGATCTTCAGTATGTTTTGCTGCAGTTTTCTGTGACAGTCCATAATAATTGTTAAATAATCTTTTTAAAAAATCAAGCTGAAGTTTTTTTGCAAAAGCACGAATTAGAAAGAATGTCTTTAACACTCTCCTTCTAACCTCCCTTCCTCACAGGATCATAAAGATGAAGTCACCTGTATTGCATATAATTGGAATGATGGCTACATTGTTTCTGGGTCTTTGAGTGGTGAAATTATCCTACACAGTGTTACCACCAATTTATCAAGTACTCCCTTTGGTTATGGCAGCCGACAGGTAGGCTATTAAGTTCCTTTCAGGTACTAAGATTTAATTCACAGTCTTTAGAAATTAAAAGGCACCTATCAAGAGCTTTGAAGTTTTGTTATTCTGTTTCATTTTAATTTTTAAGAGTATCCTTAAGGAAAGGAAAAAGTAGACCATTGTGTGCACTCTAGCCTTTATTAATAGGTAGCATTGAAATACAAATTTCTCAAGTACCTTTACTTCTATACAGGTTACAGCAAATTTTACTCTGAAGGCACTGGTTTCTCAGGAACAAACTTCTAGACATCTTAGAACTGATCAAAGCACAGTTGAGTTGGCTTTACAACCAAAGCAGGATTTCAAAGCATGACACAATGTATATTGCTGCAAAGGGCAAAGACCACTTTGTTTGGGCTCTAACTTATTCAAAGCTATCTGTACAGTAGGGGTGAATATAAGCCTGTATTTGGAAATAAATTTATTTAATCTGGAGATTAAAATTGCACAGCTGGTCAAAGAGAAAAGTAATGAGATTTTATCTTACCTACTTAGGTGTTTAGCTAATATTTGGGAGAATTAGTTTGTAGGAAGACTGTGCAAAAGACAAACACAAAGCATATGTACTACTTAAGGACCTTGGTAGGGTTTGGCACTGCAGTTCCTTTCTGCAACTCAAAAGATATTGAAAGACTTAGTGGATATCACAAGGGGAATTCCCTTGTTATGAGAGCATTTGCAGTACTAAATGAGCTGTGTTGTCCCATTGGAAATTCCAATGTGTGCTCTTAGTGAGAATTGTCGTGTCTTATGGACAGCCATGTGTTTGAGTTCTAGGCATTCTTTCATTTTTTACTGAATCATTTTTACAGAGGTAGGAGCTGCCTAGGGAATTCAGAACTGTTACTTTGGTCCTAAACCTGACCTTTCATGTTGCAAGGAACACTGAAGTTGTGACTTACTCCTTTTCTGTTACTGCAACAACTTTTTCAATCTTAGATTGCAGATAGTGTAAAGTTAAATTTTTCTCCTGTCTAGCACAAACAGTATATCTTGGTGAAAAATCTCTTACAACCTCCTAGCATCTTGGGAATTATGGTATACTTTCTGTTGAAAAATCTCTGTTAAACTGTCTCTGCTTTTAGGTGCTGTGGTGTCTTTGATCCATTGCCAATCTCATATTGAAGCAAAATTGTGCCTCTTACTTGGTTTAATCTTAAACATCTATCTATATAGTTAGGTCATTTTTCTGATTTGATTGTTGTGGTTTTATGAAGAATGTGGATGTGAGGCAGGAGCTACAGGAAAGTCCATGGCTGGATTATGCAGTTGAGGTGAATATCCAGAGTGGGGACTATGCTGCTAGTTAATTAGAAAATGAAGAAATTCTTGTGAGGATGATTTGTGTGAACCTGTTTGATACATTCAATTCTTTCCACCAAAAAGTGATTAGGAGTAAGTGATATGCTGTGAATAACTATTTTGTCAGATGAAATCAAGAGGTCTACTGCAAAGCTGAATGACCTTTAGGATGGATAAAGCTATTTGATGTGTTAAAGTAATTGCAAACAAAGAGCTCCTGTTCACATTCTAAAGGGTCTATAACATTTTCTTAAGGAGGGCAGTTATTTGATTACAGCCTTAATTTAAAATGGAATTGAGCTGTGATTTTGTGATGAGTTGGCTAGTTGGATGTCCCAGTTTATCAGCTTATCTTTGATCCTAAAAATGCTCTTTACTTTTATGTGCAGAAATGACTTTATTATTGTTTTGGATTTTAATTGGAGAATTGCAGGATTGATTGTGCAGTGAAGCAAATATCTGAAGACTTGTGTAATTCTGTTAAATTTAAAAAGCCTTTGCTTAATTTATAGCTTATGGGCTGGGTTTCCTTAAGAGTAAACTTGAATAAATAAACAGTGTATTATCCTGTTTGATCCTGGCACTAGTTGTTTGACTTAGGAAGGGTCACCACTCCATAGTAACTTTTTTTTAGAATTGGGGAATGTGAAGTCTAACTGACCTTATAAATGTTAGCCTGTCTGTGTTTGATTCAGCGTGATGGAATGTAGTTTCCTTGCCAGTTAATTTCTCATATTGTGTAGACTCTACAAGCAGTAGAATAGCCCAAGGTTGCAGTGCTTTCTGTGACTTTAAACAAAATTCTTTTCATGGGAGCATTGGCCTATATTCTATTAATTGATTTTAATTTAGAAACACCTTTGTGCTTTATTAGAATTGAATTCTTGGACAGAGTTGTTTGCAGATCCCATAATTTGTCTTTGCTATTGGCATTCATTTAGACTGCCAGATTCTTATCTGCTTGCTGTTGTGAGGATGAATTAAGGTTTGTTTCAAAACGTAATGTTTGTTCAAGTTTTCACTGCCTGGTGCTATTCTCCTAGCAACAGGATTTAGTTTAGCTGTTTGAACAGCTGGCTGATTTGTAAAGGAGTGTGATGGGTTCTGACCACTCCATGTAGTGAAATGTTCAGCTTTTAAAGCTAAAAGTGGGGAGCAGTGGTAATATGCGGTATGTAGGCATATGAAAGAAAATGGAGAACTTGCCCAGACCTGTGAGATGAGAAGTATAACGGAGAAAAGGAAATGGCAGACTTGGTAGGATAGCAAGGGAGGTTTTGGAAGAGCTAGAAGAAAATAATCTTGGTAGGCAGGAGGACAGGAGTGAGAAAAGGAAGAATGAGCAGATGCCAGGGCAGTAAGGAGGAATGTATTTAGAGGTAAAGAAAAGAGAACTATGAGGGACAGGAATGGTTCCCATGTAGATTATTTTTGTAATTGAATCTGTTATTCCTGAATCTCTCAATATTTTTTCAATGTAAATGAACTGAAAAATTATGATAAAAATGTCTCCATTGTGTCCAGTACAGGACCATATTAATGATGAGGAGTCATACTCTTTCCTGTTTGAATATGCAGTTGAGGTGCCACCTCTTTAAAGCAGGTTTTAGTAATCAGGCTACCAGCAAGACCTGCAATAGAAGTGTTGGAAATGATGCTGGAGGCATATGAAGCAACACATACCTCCATTAAATGAAGTTAAAGACAGAAATAGGATAAAGATCAGTACAATGCATTGTGGTGTGGTCTACATTAGAATAAAACAATTGCTTTTTGAGAGTGGTTTCAGGCAGGTAAAATATAACAGCACTACTTGGACTGGACTCGAGTAAAGTACTTGATTCAGTGCCTAGTGAGAAAATATTAGAGAGGATGGGTAAGAAACTCATTATATTGATAAATCAAACAAATATTTTCTTTCAGTATCTATCTTCGGTAGTGCTTATGATTGTAGAAGTAAGGTCAACAAAACTGGTGAAGGGGCTGAAGCACAAGTCTTATGAGTAGTGCTTGAGGGAGCTAGAGTTGTTCAGCCTGAAGAAAAGGAGGCACAGCAGGGACCTTATGAGTTGCTACAACCACCTGAAAGGTGGTTACTAGCAAGGTGGGGGTCGGTCTCTTCTTACAGGGAACAGGCAATAGGAGAAGAGAAAATGGCCTCAAGTTGCACCAGGGGATGTTTAGATTGGATATTAGGAAAAGATTCTTCTCTGAAAGAGTAGTCAGGTATTGGAACAGGCTGCCCAGAGAAGCAATGGAATCATCACCCCTAGAAGCATTCAAAATAGATGTAGGTGTGGCATTTAGGGACATGGTTTAGTGGTGAACATGGCAGTGGTGGGGTAAGGCTCGGACTCGATGGTCTTTGAGATCTCTTCCAGCCTTTACAATTCCATGATTCTAAGTAGAGCAGTGATGAAAACCAGTGGGAAGATATTGCCCATAAGAGAAGATTGTGTCAGGATCCAAAAATGATTGAAATAATAGACATGGGAACAACTGCGACTGAGTAGAAATCAAGATACCAGATTTAGGGGACTATTGAGGCTCTTCTTATTAGAGTAGGATTTGAAAATTCCCAAGGGAAAGAAGGACTTGGATTTCTTAATGTAAAATGACAATGAGCAACCAAAACAGACTGGAGCGCAAAAAATAAAATGCAATCTAGGATATTTCAGGATGAGTATTTACAGCATAAAATGGAGGAAATGCTACTGCCATTTCAAAGGCGGAAGCAACGTATTTTGAGGATCATAAAGGATCTTGGTTGTCCATATTCAAGAAGGATTCATACTGGGAGAGTTGCGAAAAGACTGATGGTACTGAAAAACCAGTCTTAGGGAACTGTCTCATTTTTTTTACAGCAAAGTAAAGCCTGAAGGAAGCTGAGGTTGCTGTTCATTAAAACAGGGTAAAGCATCACTGGGGAGTTAGGAAACAGTTTAAGTGTAAGGGCGTTATGGTCACAGGAGTGAATTGATGCAGATGGGTCATAATTAAAATTAATCAGGAAATTGAGTACTGTAATTTAGTATTAGAGCAGTGAGGTTCTGAAACATCCTCTGAAGCAATGTGGTAGAAACAGATTATCTGTTTCCTAAAGTCAAGTTCCTGTATTATCGGGTTCTGCGATAGCAAGGCTGCATGTGATAAACCAGGCATATTATCCTCTTCTGTGGTCTTACTCCACAGTCTGTTCTTCTGCAGAGCCTACATACCTACTTAAATCAGCAGTCTGTGTGACTTATCAAATGGGCTTATATCCAAGTACCTATAGTCAGTGAAGTGCAATTAAGTTTAACATTCTTAGCAGAAGACCAGTTGGTGTAATAATGTAACTTTTCACTACTTTAATTTTAGATGTTTGTGGGTTTTTTTGTATGAAGACATGTTATTTGCTGAAAAATTGGGAAACTTTTCTAGAAGTTTATCTTTTTCTTGTCCTTCATTTTGCTGATCAGGCCATATGGTACCCTATAATGGTAAAAAAAAAAGTCTGCCCCCCTGATAGCAAAATGACAATGTAATGCAAAATTAATTTTTCTGGTTTTACTGTTTATATTTCAGAGTTGGAAGCCTTTGTAAACTACTTTAACTTTGTATTCCTAATCTGCTTTTATCTTTAGACAATAATATAATATGGTGTTTACTATTGGTATTAAAATTCATTTTTATGTCTGTTTTACAGCCTATTCGACACTTGAAATATTCATCTTTTAAGAAATCCTTGCTGGGCACTGTTTCTGACAGTGGACATGTAACTCTGTGGGATGTAAATAGCCAGAACCCATATCATAATTTTGAAAATACTCATAAAGCACCAGCCTCAGAAATCTGCTTTTCTCCAGTCAATAAGCTGCTGCTTGTAACTGTAGGTTTGGATAAAAGAATTATTCTCTATGACACTTTAAGTAAAAAGTGAGTATATTAAAGACCTTTTGATTTTAGAAGATTCCTTACTTGGGTTTTATAAACCGAAAAAGCATGCCTAATTATGACCTGAGATACTTCATTCAGCCCACATTCAGAATGGTTGAAGTGGTTGGCATATTGCTACTGGAGAACCTGTCCCAAAGTCCATTTTGCTTTTTAAGTTAACAAACAATTAGAAAACTGCAAGGCATGTGAGACCTAATTGAGGTCCTGCTTATGAATGACCTTCCCTAGTGCTTGTGTATGGGCCTTTCGTGTTAATTAACTGCTGTCAGGGCAGTACAGCCTGTGAGCACCTTCAGCCACCTGAGCTTACCTTGCCTGCTTTTCTAGTTAGGGTACAAGATGTCACTGTGGTGCACAGAGCTGATAGATAGGGGAGAGTATTGGTTGAAAAAGCAGGAAGTATGGGAATAGGTGATGGGACCGTGTAGTAAGAGGGTGGGATGGCAAGTGGTTTCACAGGACATTGGTTTTAGTGTGAGTAGGGCTTTTACCTTAGCTGAATAAAAGCAGGAGTCTGTATTTTGGAGTGGCATAGTAGAAGGATGCAAACTAAGACCTGAAGTTCTTCCCAGAGCTGTGGGAAGGGTAGAGTTGATAGGCTTGGGAAGCTAGAAGATGTATGTAGTATGATTGCTGCTGCAAATGATGATACCAATAAATAATGTTGGCGTTAAGAAGCTATTAAGAAGGCAATGTGATCCTGTCCCCATGAAATCTTTTGGGGCATATGAAGTTTTTTTCTTGTTAAGCATGAATGCTTAGTATAAGCCTAACCCAGTCTTTCTTAAAATGTTTCACTGAATTTACTTACACTGGAGAAGTTAAACTACTGACCTGTAGCTGAATTACAAGAGCTTATATATATATATTTTTTTTTTTTTTTTAAAATACTCTGTATTGAAAAGTCTAACTTCTGAGTTCTAAAAGATTCGTCCTGTCCTTTCTCCTATGTGAAGGTTACTGACTACAATTGTGGCTGATTTTCCTCTGACAACAGTAGACTTCATGCCTGATGGTACTACTTTGGCTATAGGATGTTCCCGAGGAAAGATCTGCCAGTATGACTTAAGGCAGCTGACAGCACCAGTGAAAGCAGTCATTGCTCACAAAGGCTGTGTGAAATGCATACGTCTTCAGTTCAGTAGCACTTTTTCCAAGGTAAAAAAAACAACAACTTTCTTCTTTATTGCTCCATGTGCAGATTAATGAAAGCAAAGCATGAATTTAAGTTCTTAAAAAAAGGTTAACGTTCACTTTCTAAGCATTATAGATGTCAACAAAATTGGATCATACCAACATAGAAATTACAAACTGCTTAGTCTGATCTGCAGTTTCAGGTGTTGTTAATACGGATTCCCCCCACTCCCAGCCTCAGCGTAGAAATGAGTGGAACTTAGTCTTAAATTTCCTGGTGTGGATATGCTGCCTTTGCAGATCAGTTTGTTGCACCTCAGATTCAATTGTAGGCAGTAGCAGAAAGGCCTGCAATGGCCCTTCCACTTAAGAGGAAGATGCAGAGCTGCTCATCTTGAGGTGTTTTCTATGTCCTATACGTGGTCTTCTGCAAGCATGTATAAACAGTGGAGAAGTTAATTTAATAGAGAAGACTTAAGAGTTTCTTCCAAGACTTAATTAGGCTCTACTGTACCCAGAAATCCCATACTTCCATTTAGTGGAGACTGAGAGAACCTTTGAAATGGATTCTTTGCCACTGCTCCTCTAGCACACTTGCTGCTAGTGGTTGACTATTCCTGTAAAATTTGTAATCCTTAATAATGTAATCTCTTATTTTTCCAATGTCTAAACCTAGGATCAAAATTGACGCATGCCAGGTCACTCCATTGTTAGGTTCTATTGCTATCCTTGTGGAGGTCTACACAGTATTTATATAATAATATAGATGTTTCCCATGTTCTTTGAAGTTACATTAAGATACCGTTTTAAAATATTTGTAAAGGCTTATCTGTTAGGCAGCCTTTGCAACTTGAACTGAATTTTTAAAGTGTTTTGAAACAGAAAGTATATTGGCTTATATTTTTATTTTTAGCTGAACAAATAATAACTTCTCTTAATTTTTTCTCTTTCTTCTTCAGTCTAACCTTTTGGGTTCTTCAAATAAACCCATGTCCAAAAGAGTAGAAGTCAAAGCTGGTAGTACTCTTGGAGGAATTCAAAATACTGGCATCAAAAACATTGCATCTCAAGCATCAGCAACAGTTTCCTCTCATCTTACATTGCCAAATGAGAATAAGGGAGGAGAGATTGTTCAGGAGAAAACAGGTAATGTCTTCTTCCTACTCTTACAATATTTGGCATAGTGTGGAAGATGGAAGGAATGTTTCTTGTTTTGACAATTAACAGTATAAAAATTTCACTAAGGGAAGGGCATTTGTTTGGAAGTACTGTGTGTATATGCATGCACATCTGCACCTTCTTTTCCCTCCCCACTGCATAACACGTACTATGAGACTGTAGGAGGTGAATTGGGTCCTACTATAGCTTAAGACACATGAAGTCTTAAAATTATGGTGATACTGTGGGACTATCTCCTGCATTCTGGCTTCTTGTAGATTATCCTTACATACGTAATGTAGTTTCTGATGCAATGTGTGCTTGGAATGCAGAGCTAAAGGTTTGTAATTCTGTTAACAAATAGGAATAACAGACCTCATCCAAAAAAAACCAACCAAGCAAAACACAGGAAAAAGAAACCTATTCCAAAAGCCCAAGTGAGAACTGAACTGTATTTTTGTTAGAGGCATGATTCCAGTATCACATGGTAGGAAAGATGTTAAATATAGTTACAAGTATGATTAGTTGTATAACTGTACTTGCTATCTGTGCCTCTGAAATTAACAAGTTCTTTGTAAGAATGCTGATCATTCCAAAACTCTGCCACTGTGTGAAATGTACTCTTAAAATTTTATTTAATTCAAAAGGGCTGAAAATACTGAATCAGTAACACTCTTAGTTTGATTCTTGAAAAAAGTCCTCAATCCATATTAATGCAACAGCACTTTTCCCCTCCCTTTTTAAATAAGGAGAAATACATTTAGTAACAGTAATTAGGCAATAAGCCACTGCAGTCCATAGGGATGTGTATTAATGACCTCCCTTGGGTGTGCAGTGAAGTATGAGGTGAAGCAGAATGCTTCCTGTGTGTGCAAGAAGTGTTGCTAATCAACATTACTGAATGGTGTGGAAAATTTTATTTTGGTTAAAACGTATGATTTATTATCTTTATTTGAAGATGTTATGGCTGTTATCCCTTAAACAGGACCATGCATAATAAATAAATGATTTAAGAAAGTAAAGGCTTACCAAGTAAAAGAAATAGTTTTCCTTAAACTCAGTATTCCCTTTAAAAGTAAAGACTTCTGAATACTCCAGAAGATCTGGTCTTTACACCTAAAAATGGGAGTGGATGAAAAACCACAAACTGCATTTGTTGTCTGGAAATTCTTCTAGACCCTTTTTATGGGATTTAATTTTGGAAAAATAAGGGACATTCAGTAAAGTGATCTGATAGCTTATTTAAACAAAATTGAGGCTTTTTGTCACAGGTATTTTTAAAGTACAAAAGTATAAATGAAGTCAGAATGTGATGAGAAATTTGGATGTACTTTGAGCTGGCTTCCCATAAACTTCTATTTAACAACTGTTCTCTGGTTTAGGTACTTTACTATGTTTAGATTAGTGGGAATGAGTAAAAATGTGCAAAAGACATTTTTGCCCAATTTTACGTTGCATTTTTTCCACATAGATCCTCTAGATTCTGGCACAGGTTGATACTGCACCTCTAGTTTGACTCAGTATACCAGTATTTACTTAAGTAGCAAGTGCAATCCTATATTGGTGTCACAACTGACACATCTAGAGGAGTGGAAAATATAGTATATAAATACATTTAAAAGTGAAATCTTAAACGTGACTCAAGCTCCACTTAATGTAAATACTTGGACATGATTAATTGCAGTCACCCACACAGTCACATTTGGATCACTTGAACAAGTAATCCCACACAGAGAAGTACCTAGAGGTTTTATGAACATTTTGTGAAATTGTGAAGGTTCTTTTGGTGGTTGTCTGAGCAGGTCAGTTCACTTCTCTAAAAACTGTAGTTTGAATAATTACTGGGGACTTTTTTGGACTTAAGATTCTTCAGGCAACTGTCCTTGGTACTATGCATGTAAAAGCTAACTTTTTGCCCTCTGGATTGGGTCAGGGATGGAGCTTGAGGGTAGAGTGGGGAAAGGTCTAGAAACAAGTTTGTTTGGGGTTTTTTTGGTCTGCAACTGTAACTCTAATTTGATTTTCTGATATTAGAAATAAACAGAGAATATATTAGCATTAGGTAAGCTTTAAAAGAGGTGTTTCACAGACTTACCGCTAGAACGCTTAATGGCCCCAGTGCAGCAAATTTCTCTTCTTACAGAACAAATTTAAATTTTGCGCATCTGAGTGCAGTTACCTTCTTAGTGGAAGGTGCAGTCACTAGTTTTCACTTCACCTGATCCACCATAAAATTGCTGCATCCATCACACAGATTTCTCTCAACATGGGTGCATTCTCCAATCTCACAACCCTTCTTCTCAAAAAGAGGAAGGGGAATCCAACTGTATCCTACTTTTGTTAATAAGTACCTTAGCTTTTAGTTGTATTCACCTTTGTTGACAGCCCAGATGAGGAAGTTAAAATTGACTCTTTAATTAGTATCTGTGGAAGGCTCTAAAGTGCTTACTGGACTTACCAGGTATCATTCTTGGTGTGAGATTGTTAAGGCATAATGTATGTTATTTTTGGAAAAGGTCAATTCCGAACTGAATGTTACTGTCCCTTTAAGGTTTTCCCCACAGTTGCAGCTTGGATGTCATTCCATCTAAAGAAACAGATCATGGGAAAAGTGCTGAATTAAATAATTTTGATGATTTGGGTCGAAGTAGTTTAGGAGACGTGTTTTCTCCTGTCAGAGATGGTAAGTTGCTAATACTGAAATTTGTAAAGCATCATTCATCTGCATGTAGTGTGACGTTTTGTCATTTGTGTGTTATTGACTGCTGTACCTACTTGATATTTTAACTCGTCTTCGATTATGATTCAATGCAACAATACAAATAAACACTTTATTTGTCTATGTTTTGGTATTTTGTAGATATTATTGCAAATAAAATGACTGAAGAGCCTCAAGGAAATGGTAAGCATATGCCAGTGATAGGCCTTTGGAGGTCTATGCTCATTGTCACATGCTGATTTTGTCATACCATTGAAAACAAACAAATGATGAAAACAGGCACTGAAACAACTTTTCTGGAAGTCGTCTGAGACTTTGAGGGTAATGGTGGTAATAACATAGTAACAGGAAACCAAGACTCTGGTTCTAAAGTGATTGAGTTTTTTTCCTTTATGCAATTTATAGTGACATATAGAGGCTTTTCATGTTTTATTACTTTCATAAGGACGGTGGCAGCATAAGTTGGATTTAAGGATTTAGTTTTGGGGGGAGGTGTTAGTTGATTTCTTTTGTTAGTTGTTTTTGTATGGGTATGCAGGCATTTATATTGTGGGATAGATTTGGTGTGTGTGTTTATTGACCTATGTGTTTCATCTTTCTCTTTTCATTTTAGGTCTGGATTTTCAGTCCTACCTTGTGGGTTTGGATTTTCTCCCACAGCCAACCACTGCCTTTCCAGTAAAAAGAAACCCAGTGGTCAGTAGTGCACAAGGGATACAGTCTAGTCCCTTACATGCACTTGTGGGATCTCCAGTTAAAGAAGAAGAACATCCAGAGACTGACACAAAGAAAATAAGTCTTGGTAAACAAGAATCTAAAGAAGTCTTAAAGCAGGTATTCTTGTTATGAGTGGTTTTTTTAGAATCTTGACAGAATACTACAACTTGAGGAAAAAATTCCTTAATAATGCCCCATCTAGTCTTATTTTGCAACTCTGTTCACACTCTATTAACACAAATCTTTAAAACCTTGTGTGGTTTAGGTGCATTGGCCTTCAGCAATGGAAGACAAATGTATGTTTCTCTTAAATAAGATCAGGTTACATAAGTTCCCATGAAACAAAACAGGTAGCCTGAGGAGTAATTTGATTTTTCTAGAAAATCAAGAAGGATCACTGGATGGTTGCACCAACATGATTGATTGTTGTTTGTTAGATCAATTTCACCCTCTTCATTCCCTGTTCTCCATCTCCCTCCTTTTCTTCTTCAGATATCTTTGATATGCCTCTGCAGAGACCTTAGCTATTTTAGTATTGCTTTTGATAAGTCTGAGTTTGCTAGGAATTATGCTATAACTTAGTCACAAAATTTTTGATGTGAAAATTAAGAGCCCCTTGCTTTTGTACTCACTTCTGTGTGCACATTTGAGGCAGTTTGGAATGTTTTAGCAATCAGTTTTTCAGATACCTTGCTAGGAAATGGAAAGTACACATATCTGAGTAGATTCCTAAAAGCAGAAACATTTGAAAGTGTGTTCCTGAAAACTTAGTCTTCAAGTGCAGACAACTGTAACAAGTGAATTTCATCTTAAGAAAAAGAAAATTATTTTTGTTGTCAGGTTTCAAAATCAAGCTTATCAAGCATAGAATCTATAACTTTAAGTTCTCCACCATCATCTACTCCTGATGTAAATGAGAGACTAATGAAGAATCTTCAGACCCATCCTGCACATGATCTACCAGTAAATGGTACTACCTCAACAAGTAAGTTGATAATTTTGGCCTGGTTCTAGGTGTGGTTTATTGTAAACTGATGTGGAATCTGATAAAATGGACTTAGCATTAGCTCTCATCTTGATTCTTTAAATCCAGCTAGCCCTCCTAGAATGTCTGCAGTTGCCTCTGAAAGACTGTTTCTAAATCTAATTTTTTTTGTTACTAAGCAATATTTGAGGTAGAATATTGAGAAGCCTCAAGACAAATGAGAAAACCTCATATACTGCATTACACCGATACTTAAAAAAAATTAATTAATTTTATTTCAATTTTAAAGCTTCAAAGCTAACATCACCTGTCACTGCTGGAGTTGCAAGTTCATTGTCAGAAAAAATAGTAGAAACCATTGGGAGTAGCAGACCAAATGCACCTCTAACATCAATTCAGATAAACTTCATACAGAATATGATACAAGAAACGATGGATGACTTCAGGTACTGGTATTCGTGCAGAATGTTGTTGTTTTCAATGACATGTTTTCTTAATAAGGTGTTTCAGCATCTGCTTTAACAAATTTCTCCTTGGGTTAGAAAATTACACCATTTGTAGCACTATTTTTGAAAGTCTAGGTATGAAATTTAGTTTTTAATAGCTCTGATGACTAACTAGACTGATGTCTCCGAGGGCTGTCAGTGCATGACTTTGCTAATGTTTTCAGAGTGAATGAATACTTCTCAGATGGTAAATTTAATCTGCGTAGTGAGGTCCTTTGTTCCTGAAGCTTGCGCTGTTTTCTTTCCCTTCTTGCTCGTCTCCCTGTCCTGGCAGGAGAAAATTCTCTTCAAGATGACACTGAGGAGAGTTGAATTTAGACAGCTGACTTGTGTTGGCTTTGATTGTTGTTGGCTTGGCATGTGTAAGGTAAAATAGTCTGTGTGTATTTCTGCTGGTGAAGTTTTGCACTGAAATAATCTCTGTGCTGTAAGTGATGGTTGGTGCCAGATTACTTTGTTTGTGGATATCCAACATTCCAATTGTCATGAAAGGAGTCCTATTTAGAGTGGTCCTCTTTAGAGTGGAGTTTGAAGAAGGTGGAGCAGTTAAGAGAATTGTATCGGGGTCACTTACCAACCTATGTTTAAGAAGAATTAGGTTGAACAGAGATGATGAAGAGGAAGAGGATTACTGGGCAGGGGAAATGCTGCTGTCTTGATGACAAAAAGCAATGTAAAACTAGCTTAGTAGGTCTGTGTGCTATGGCTGTTCTGTATCTGCCAACAGAAAAATTACATAGAATGTTATTAAATGTATTTACATAAATACAGTATAGTAAAACTCCCCTGGGATTTTTTGGCAATAAACACACCTGATGAAAACCTGTAACTGATGTAATTTAAAATGCAGTCTATGTATTGCAGATGTGTTTTCTTTAAAGTCTGTGTTTGGGCATCCCAGAGTTAGAAGGTATGCTTGCCAGTCTTTTACTTCCAGTATCTGAGATCTGGAGCCTTAAATATTGTGCTTCTCTTCTGATCTGTACTTCCTGGAGTGGCTGGAAGGCTCCGCTGGCCCTTTTCGAAGCTATAAGTTGTGGACACATTCAAACTGATTGCTTGTACTGGGGTCGGTAAGAGGGAAGGGAGCCACTGTAAGCTTCTCATTGATGTAACTACCTTTCGGCCTCTGGAATCTGAGGAAAAGATTTTTGTCTTCCTTGCCTGGAATTCATTCCTCTTCAAGTAATGGGAGAAAACATCATGGACCCTTGGAAAAGGACCAGGAGTAATATATAATTCATTGGGTTCCAAAGGTGTTTGTTTCTTCATTCCCCTCTTTGGGAGATAACCTACATCTTTGGATTTCTAGGCTGCCAGCTGGCATCTGTACTTGATACACTTAAAGAAGATTGCCTCCAGTAGGAGTTCTGTAACACAATAATCTGTGGAAAGAGAAGAATACATTCCCTTTGGGTTTGCTATATGTTTGAGGAAAGAAAAATGAAGCAAGATCTGTGTGCATTCACTTAAGAAACCTCACTTTGTCAGGCCAGTGGTGCCCATAGCACAGTATCCGCTCCCAGACAACTGCAATGCGATGCACTGTTCAGGAAGAACTTGTGAGCTTGCCTGCTTTGTTGTGAGCTGTTCTCCTTGTTCTTCCTCAGCATCTGGAACTGTTGTACTTTTTATGTAGATTAACCTGGATTATTCTGTGGGTTTGACGATAATGTATCACTTACCACAGTTGATGTTTTGGGCCCTTTTACAAAAGAGTGCTGAAAGTCATGTACTGAAAAGGTGTATCTTCATTTATGGATAAATATCTTTCTCTGTGGTGCTTGTGATCAAGGAATTGAAAATCAGTTTAGAAAAATGAGAGAAGCTTATAGTTTACAGGTGAAAAAATAAAGTTGATATCACCATATGTATGTTTAGGCTTCTAAACTGAAAAGATCCTATGTCTTTTTATATGCTGAAAAAAATGGTACTTATGAAAATCACTATCATGACAAAAGTATTCCAAAAATAAGCTGTAGAGGATTATGTTTCATGGTCTAAGGATTTTCAGACTATTGTTGAGAGTGAAGGTGAGGAATTGTCGAGTTTTGCTTGCTGAGGGTTGGAAAGAGACTGCTTCCTAAATAAGTCTAAGCATTGTCCTTTCGCAATTCTTCCCCTAGAGAAGCATGCCATCGAGATATTGTGAATTTACAAGTGGAGATGATCAAGCAATTCCATATGCAGTTGGTATGTACAAAGATCATGATGGGAAATGTATTCAGTTTTCAGTTTTGGTAATACCAAGGCATGCCATCTTCTCTCAAAACTAAAAATCTATTTTGCTTATTAAGTCCAAGAAAGGGAGGATTTGATGCAAAGGAGGGGGAAAGTATGAATGGGAATCTTTAAATTGTCTTTTGTTTGATTAAGAAGGGGAACATATGCTTTGGGTAGCATAAAACTCCATATTTCAGGAGTTTTAAACAGTTTCAGCTGTCCTTTGTAAAAGGCCGAAGGCTGGGGTAAGAGGAAGAGAGATGGAATTCAAATAGAAAGCTTCACTTGTAGGTACGGTATGCAAACTAAGCTGTTCTGTATTCTTTCACTTCACCTTTTTATGAGTCTTTGTTCTTTTGATCTGGATTAGTACCTTGTCTGGGAACTGAGCATTTTAAAGGAATCTACATTAGTAGATTCTCATCATGAAGAACTGCAAAATATCCTTTGATAAAATATTCATTAATGTATTAATGATCAAAATACTGTATTTCAGCATTAAAAAGAAAATCTTACTTTTCTTATCAAAGTTTTTAAAAACTGAATTATCTACGTTATTTCATTTTCAAAAGAAATGTGAAAATGGATAGGGTAAAACTGGAATTATTAACTTTACTACTACTGATTGAGACTTTCTTCTTTTCTGTAGAATGAAATGCACGCTTTACTTGAAAGATACTCTGTAAATGAAAGCTTAGTAGCTGAAATTGAGAGACTGCGAGAGGAAAACAAAAGACTGAGGACTCACTTCTGAAATACTTACATTGCTAATTTTATTAGCATGAACTCACTACAGGTGGTGTGTTGTCTATGACAGATCATCTATCATCACTGAAGTATTGTTTGAAGACCTGCTACTATTTTGAACATGAATCTATCCTTCTAAATAACTGGTGTAAGATACTACATGTAATAAAATTTGTAACAGATAGGCACTATATAGAGAACATTTGCATCCTCACAATAACCACCTTGAAATGCAGTCTTCTAACAGAAAAACTAAAAGGATAAGTAGTTATTGGAGTTTTAGCAATATGTAAAGTGCCTTTCATAAACAAAATCAAACCAGGACAGATGCCTTTTCTGTAGGAATTTTTTTATATATCTACTTTTCTATACGCTTCTTTATTCTACTGCTGTCATAAACAATCACTACAGCTTGCCTTTCAGATACTTTTCTTGAAAAAAAAGGGGAGTGGAAGCTCCTCTTTTGCACAACATGGAGTCTTGTTTACAAGGAGCTGGAAAGTACAGTAGTCAGTTAACTTTATTCAACTGGCAACTCTTCTGTCCTGAGTAAAACTAGAGCTTGAAAATATTCCCAAATTTGGTGCCACAATCTTTCTTACTGAATTCATAAGTCTGAAATTTATGCTTGTCTGCTGCAAACTTTGTTGTTGCAAATGCTACTTTAACTGCACAATGAGATTTTTGTTACTGCTTTAGCTATGAAACTAGAATTGTTTTTATTTACATGTATTTGAATATTGTCATAGCTTGTCCAATTTGAATGCAACTTTAGACTTCAAAATGTAAGGATTGCAGCCATTAATAATACAGCACTGTGTGAATGGGGTCTTTCAGTCTTTGACTCAAGCACCTTTTGTGCCCAACTTCCCCTTCCTGTCGTAGTGAACAACACTTAATATTGAGCAGTTGAGTTGCAGTTTTGAATCTTGTTGGTTTAGCATTATTGTGGCCTTTTTGAGATAGCTGCATACCAAATCTGTTATCCTGTATGATTAACATAACAACCATTAAAGAGAGATCATTACTTCAGTAGCATAATAATATCATACTGGTGTGTAAAAAATTTCTGAAATGAATCTCAGTATGAAGTGCATGGGATATTTTTGCTAAGAAGACTAAATTTAAACTTCAATGTTAAATTACCTTAGAAATTAAATGAAAATTTTAAATTCAGTTACAAATTTCTCTGAAAGACTTCTTCTACAAGTGCATCTTGCTATTTAAATTGCTCTGGAGGCTTCTTAGTTTTCCCTCTAATATTTGATTGTTCCTTTTCACAAATGCAAAACTCAGAGAAGGAAAGTCTGAAGAACATGGCACGTTAATTCGTTATAACATCTAGTGTTTAAATCTGTGATGACACTCTTCTACTAAATGAGTAGATAAAAAATGAAAGCCATAATATATAGTATAACTTATTTTTATATGTTGCAAAACTAAAGAAAAACCCCAAACCTGCCTACAACTTTTCCTTACCCTTAATTTTTATTTTAAAAAGAGATTTCCTTTTCTTAATGTCAGTTAATAAAAAATACGATCTTGTAGCAAAATGAGGGTGTTCAAGTAGCCTTTAATATTAGGGAAATTATTTTAAATGTCTGTAGTTCTACTGCTTTTATAACCTTTAAAAAATATTGCTGTATCACATACAACTTCATAGTGAAAGTTGGAGTTTTTTTACTAACTTAACACACAGTGTAGAGAATTTTTGTTAAGTTCATGGGATGTGTAAGCTTGATACATAGACCACGGTTAGTGAAGACAGTAGTAGCTGAAGGTAGCAAAAATATCTTTGTGTTCTTCTAAGTGCTTTCCAGTGTTAATTAAGTAACCTTGCATATTTCCATCTCTCGATTTGTTCCTCGAGTGCTCTTGCTGGTGTACCCGGATGACAGCAGGGCATTAGACAAGTATCGTGGGTATTTCGCGTGTAGGTATTCTGTTTTCTTGACTCAGAACTGTATAATGTTTTTCTTAATTCCCAAATGGAGGTGACTCTAGCAAGAGTGATTAAAAGGAGATACTTTTAAAAAAGATTTTTAGGGCTTCTTTCCGTATCTCAGGATTACTGTAGCACAAGAGGCTACCCATGGTGTCTGGAGACCCAATAGGCCTATCACTATAAGGGTATGTTTTGCCTTGTACACAATCTGATTTGTATGTTAAAATAAAGCTTGTTTTAACCTTTTTGAGAAAAAAGCTGTGGTGACCTGCTCATTAAAGAGAATAATCTGTGTTGTAATTGTTATGCCTCATCACACATGATCTACCTAAAATTCTGCAGTGATCTCTTCTATGGCTTTGTGTAGACCATCACATCATTTTCACAGAAATGTTCACAGTACCTCATGCTTTTGGAGGAAAGGACAGATGAGCAGTTTCCCCTTCCAACTTGGAAACTGTTACAGTCATGCCAGAGTGATCATGTTGACAGCTAAAAATAATGTTCATTCAGATGTTTTGGGCAGGGGGAATAATCTTGTCTCCTAAGCTTTTGGTGAGGTGGAGATCTTGCGTCTTCCTAATATTTAACTTATGGATGTTTCATATTTTTAATTCCCTTCTCTCATGCAAATACAGACTTTCTGTGATGAGAAGTTTATTTGCTGTTTCAGGGTACGGAGGGTTGGAAAACTGATTTTGGCCAATTGATTTATTTTCATAAAAATGCAAAATGCCAGCGTGTTCTTACCCCCTGGCAGCCCTTCACCAGTGCGTGATACACGGGCCGTACTCTTCATAAGCACCACAGGCATGAATTTGGAAGTTGCCCATTGCCCCTCCTGTACAACGAGCATGGCATACTAAAAGAAAGAACAAGCTTTACAGACTGCATTGACTGTATGGTTCCGTGCCAGCAGATACCCTAGGTACTAAAACTGAAGATGCAAAATGGTTGTGGATTATTTATATATAAAGGTAACAGAGCTGGTACTGCTGAATGCTTAAGACCGACAGGTGCTGTGTCTGTGCTTGCCCACCAAGTGCACGGGTGTCTGTGTGTCATTACTGGTGCCTCTCAAGAGCTGCACCTTCTGGTCTGGCTGAGCACAGCCATTTTCACATAACCTACAGCCGTGCATCTGGGCTATGCTGATTAACAAAGTCTCAAAGAACAAACTCTGGAAAGAATCTCTTACTCTTCCTTAACTCTCCTGTGCCAGGCACTGGCAGAGATAAGTTAAGAGGCCAGAGGGACAAGAATAAAAAATTCTGAGGTATTTTCACGTTTAACTATGAAATTAGCTGTGAGTCTGGATATCTCTCTGTAGTCAAGGAAGTTGAGACAGTACCTGTGCACTTCACATTTTCATATTTGTCTCTGACACAGCTGTAGGACAAGGAAACAACATAATGACTATTTCATAAGTAATTTTTAGCTGATTTTGGCAGTCAAAGCAGTGATACATTTGTGGGACTAAGAGCCACAATCCTTCAGATGTGGAAAATGTCATACCTAGTATGCTGTCTACAGCAGTTGCCAATAACACTTTTTGCTAAATAGCAACTTTCACTAAGGTCAGGGACTCCTATGAAATGTTTTCATTTCTTTGTGTGGAAAGCTATCCTAGAGCTAGAATGCATATCTAATGTTTTCAAAATAAACAGAGAAACTTTTGGGACAGTGCATATAATAAACTGTGGATTTGTAAGAGTGTCTTTGAGATGGGGGGGTGATGACACAAGAAAAATTATTGATCCAGAAGGCACCTCCATTTTGAGAGCAAACTTAGAAACCTCCACTAAATCTGCAGAAACTTCCAAGTCATTCTCTCCTCACCTGGATATAAACAACAGCTGACTAAAAGTACAGGAAAGAAGTATAGACTGCTGATATTTATTCCTTAGTCTCATTAGTACTTAACATATCCAGACCTAAACTCACATAGAAAACAGTATTCTCTCTTCTGGAGAAAGTGTATAATGACTGAAGATGTTTGGTGAAGCAACAACTGCCTTGTTTATTTTGGACTGTGCCTGTCTTGAACCAGTTCTGGTCTCCAAATGCTGGTGCAGCATAAACAGTAATGCCTATGTTGTTTTGGGTCTGAACCATGTCAGAATTTTGTGTCTGGCTTGGGCCTGTAAAATTGGCTGACGAGTGCCCTAAGCCATCTACCTTCCATCATGTACTTGTAATAGGAGTTCTCTGAAACTGACTGGCTTTGTATTGCCGGTTCTCCCATGTAGCCTCTGGCCTAACTCTAGACACGACTGACTTTGGAGGGAGTTCAAAACTCATTATACCTCTGAGGATCATGTGAGATCTGTTCTAGTAGCAGAAACTTCTGTTGTTACTAGCAGAGTATTTTTCTCCCTTAGTTCTAACGTGTGTGAGTTGCAGCACAAATGCTCATGCCTTGGGCGCTATCTCTCTTGAATTCACCATTTGTTCTCTCATTCTAGCTAAAAATACCAAGGCTCATGTAATGGAAAGTTATTATGGTTCCTTTCCAATTTCTTACACTACAAAGTTGTCTCTTTATGGAAATCACTGAGAGACAATGCTTTTTCAGCCTATTATTTTGCAAAAAGTTAGTTCTGATTTATTCTTTTCATCCCTACTTTTCTTCTGAGTAATGGAGAAGGAATGAAATTACAAAGAGAAAAGGACACTTGAGAAAAGAACACAATTTCCTATACAGGTTATTTACATACAAGTGCCTTTACTGGTTATAAAAGTACACATTAACTAACACAGGGCAGAAGTGTTTCAGAATTAATTTTTTTAAATTAGTACTATAAATAAATACTAGTGCTCGGTTGCATTACTGTAACACTACTCACCAGAATGCTTGAATACCTAGAGGTGTCCAGCTGGGGATATTTTTTATAATTACCAAGTTGCAGAGGGTGAGCTGTGTTTTCTGAATGGTAATTCTTCATATTTTCATAAGGTCCTAGACTGACAAATCAAAAATTAGGGCAAACAAAACCAATTATTTTTTGAAAGTTTTGGGCTAAGTAGATTGTCCCCCAAATTTCATAGCATCTAAACTCAAGTGGTTCTGGGTTTATGCTGTCCCAGTTCTCATCACTGAATTTTCTTACGAGTCAAGATGCTGATGATATTTGTTATCAAAGTCCACATGAATAAACAGAATGGTGCAAGATCTATCTAATGCTTTAAGAGTCAGAGCACTTTGGTCTGCCACTTACTGCCATCTATTCAAGTGTTAAATTTCCAACATTACACAAGTGTCTGCAGATTTGTCCTCTGGTTATTTTGTTACTGAAATACATCCTCTTGACAAGAGAAGTCAGCAAATTAAGGCAAGCTTAAATTGACAAGACCCTATGTCCTCATACCACAATACTCAAAATTCTTTCCATGACATGTTTGCCTTAAAAAATGGCATGTGGTGCTGGAGGTCACACTCCCCCTTGTCCCCACCATGTGGAGGAAAAATGTCATTGCACCGAGTTCTATGTCTTATCAGCTCCTTCAGCTTTGAGAAAGCTGTTGACTCCCTGCTTCTCAGCAATGGCAGAAGAAATAACAAGTTTCCTTCCCCTCGGAGGTGTTTGGCCTTGCTCCTAGAGCCCCTCTCCAGGATGGTGCCCAGCACCCAGCAGCCAGGATGGTGCCCAGCAGTGCCCATGTTCTGCTGCAGAGTGTCCTTCCACAGGGATGTGCTCCAGCAGATGCAGGTCACACTATTAATTGAGACTCACTTCACACGGCACATATGGGTAGGGCTCACGAATATACATAAATGCCACTGCTTGTTTCCATGGTAACTTTGATGCTTCACAATGGAAAAGACAAAAAAGCCAGGAACAACAGGAGATATGCAGGGAGGTAACAGCACTTCAGTCACACATATTGGAGTTGCCCTGTGCTATTTTGCAGTGACAGAAATCCCAGCTATGGCAGATGATGGTGCTATGATGATACTCCAATGATACTACAATTTCTGCATTTACCAACCCCGTAGTTGATTTTGCTATTTATTTTGTGTAGTTCTGGGTTTTTTAAAGGTTACTTTCTACACCAGGTATTAGGCAAACAGCAGTGGAATCAGTGTGACTGCTAGGTATCCTCTAAGTACAATATAGAGGTCAGTGATAAGAATGCTTTGAAAGCCACACCATGCTTTTTAGAAATACAGGGGTTTGTGTATGAAACCCACGTGGGAGCACCATTGGGACCAAACAAGATAAGCATTGCTCTACCTTTTAAAAATTTTTTATCTTTGCAAAGTTGAAATGCACTTCAATTTCATTTAGTTAATTGACACTACTTAATTGTTGCTGACCTCTCACATGTTTAATGCCTAGTCATGTAGTGTATTCATTTATTTCACTGTTGAAAGCTGTTGACTTTTGTTTCTGCCTTACTTAAGTGGCAGCTTTGTGGCAAACTTCATGGGAAGAGTAATCTCCTACTGAGGGAATTGGTAGCTTGTCAATATTTCAATCTCAGCAATGACCAGGGCATTTGTACTTGTAGAAAGGACAAGTCTCGTCACCACCACCATCTAATCATCATCATCATCCTCTTTGTCAAGAGGTCTTACTCCGGGTAAGGTGAATGTTAAGGGAACATCCCTGTCCGACCATCCAGGAGGCATCCTGGCAGTCATACTGGCACCACCTGAGCTGCGGCCGGAGCCCCTTCGCAGCTACACCCCCCACAGTCACACAGTCAGTCCAAGTTTCCTTACCGCCTCACCGCCTCGTTCCCAGGTTTCCCTTAGCAGAGTCTCAGACATCCCGATCCTTACTTTAATCTTGGAGCAATAACTAAATAACAAAATAACAGCTCGAGCTGGTGCCTCTGAGGAGGGACCACAAACAAAGGAAACCCTGGGCTTTTATCCCTTTACAGTCTTAGCGCGCAGAGTCTGGGCATCGTTGGCTCCTGCCGAGTCTCTGAGTGTCCGGTCCTCTGGCCGGCGCCACAGGTCCCCGGGTCCTTTGTTATGCAAAGAATCGGCAACTCACGGTCCCTTGCCTGGAGGTCTCGGAGCTTGCAAACCGAGCTACCTGCACTGCATGTCTTCCTCAACAGCAAAACCCCCCAAATATTTCATATCTAGTCTTTAGATTTGGCCCATGATTTACTCTGCTTGTGACTTTCGGCTGTTTCCGTCAGTTTAATCTCTGCAAACATAGTACCAGAGTCATTAGGAAGAGTATGAAGATTCATCTTCCTGAGAGAGTTGATTATGATGCTGTCAGTCAGTTTAGCAGTGTCCTTTCTGGACAGAGAGCGTGACTACCGGGGAGAATCCATCTTTCAGATTACTCTGTTATGTGTATCTTGTCTTTCTTTCCCAGGAATCGACACTGGGCTTGGGAAACTCGAGTACTTGTTGATCATATAGTATCCTCAGGAAGGAGGGAGAGGGAGAGACAGACCTACTGATGACTGAACAATTAACCTGGTTCCCCTGCTAATCTCCTTTGAAGATGGGGACCTTGAAGCTGATCCATAATTGAAGAGAAAACCCTAACTACTAGTGCAACTGCTCCTCTCAATTGATGTGCTTGGAAAAAAAATCCCTCTAATGTCTGCGTTTAAAAAGCAGATCTGCTGTTCCATGTTTTTCTACACTGAAGCTGGCTCTTCCTAGTAAATTGGTAGGTAGTAGCTTAACCTAGGGACCACAAGGCTCTGCTAATAGAAGTCAGCTCCAGCTGCATCAGAAAAGATGGAGACGTTTCTTGCCACTGTTGCTGTGTGTTAAGAGCATCGAAGAATGAAAACAGCTCTCAGAGGATTTACAGCCCTTGCCACACACTGAGTCACAACACTGAGGATTCAATAACAGGAGCCCTCCAGGTCCTTGAAATGCTTCTTTCAATGAGCATCCACTCCATCACACCAAGGCTAAGCATAAGCAAACTTTTCTATCCATATACTTGTCTCGGCCACATATTGGGTTTTCCTGATAATGTCAGGGCAAGCTCGGAAGGAGAAAGCAGTACAGCTACTCCTTGAACTATTTCAGTATCGGGGATCAAATTAACATCCCCGAGGGTGGGATACCGTAATTAGACTTCAGAGAGCATGTCTGAGGGCTCTTTTTAAAAACATGAAAATAAAAGTTGGTACCTGTGGTGTTGTGAAATGAACACTGACATGGAAGAGGTAGAGGGAAGGATGAAGCTAAGGGGCACTCAGTGGAACCTCGCTCAGCTTGGGGGGCATGGGACACTCAGGCCGCGGCCATGGGGGAGGCAGCAGAACCGGCGCTCGGATGCTGCCGCCCTCCTTTCCCCCCACGCAGCTCCCAAGGCCACCGCCACCCCGGCACAGCCTGTTCCCTGCACGGCAGGGCAGGTGGGGCGGCGGGCGGGACGGAGAGAGGGAGGGCGGGCTGACGGGCGCTGACCGCCCGCGATAGGGTCCTGCGGGCGGCGGCCCCGGGAGCAGCGCACGGGGTGCCTTTGCCGCCGCTCTCCGCCCACCGGCTGCGGTGTCCGGGGGCGGAGGGCCCCGCTCAGCTGCGGGGCGGCTGCCGCTCCGCGGGGATGCAGCCCGTCATTGTTGAAAAAAGCGCCGCAGGTTTCCAGCGCCGCGCTCTGTCCCGCGGGCGTCCCTTCGCGTCAGCCCCGCCCCGGCCAAGGCTCGGTGTGCGGGCCCGGGCTGCCCGCGGCCGCAGGTGTGCGGCGGGAGGGCGCGGCAGTACCGCCGGGCCCCCGCAGAGGGCAGGGCCGCC
>WBMZ01006045.1:0-40328 GCA_013400975.1 Atrichornis clamosus
CCCCCCGCCCCCCCTTCCCGGGCCGGGCGGCGGCGGCGCAGCTCCCGCCCAGCCTTCCGGGCCCCGGCGCTAGGCCGCAGCGCGCCCGGCACAGCCTCAAGCCCCGCGGAGCGCCGGCCCGAGCGGCGGCGGGGATCGCGCCGGGGCGGTTCCCCGTCACCCCCCTCCGCCGGGGCCCCCCGCACCTTCTTGATGTTGTAGAGCCGGGTGAGCATGCCGACGCCGCGGTCGTTGAGGATGGTGAGCTTCTCCGCCAGCTTCTGCTGGCTCGGCTGCAGAACGGACCGCGACATCCTGACCCTCCACAGCCCCCACCGCCGCTCTCAGCCCCGCGGCCGCCGGCCCAGCCCGGCCCGGCGCTGCTTCCCCGCCCGGCCCGGCACTCGGTGCCTCCGCGGGGCGTGGGCACGGGTCACGTGGGGCGGCGCTCGGACGCCCCCTGCGGGCGGGAGGCGACGGCGCCGCCCTGCGCGGAGCGCCCCCCGTCCCCGCGGCTTTGAGGGCGCGGAGGGGTGTGTGAGTGGGGGTTCGGGCAGAAACCCAAAATGTGCTTCTAAGCAGTGAGGAACGTCTATATTGATTCAAGGTTTATACCTAATAAATGTGGATGCCCCATCCTTGGAGGTGTTGGCTGGATGGAGCTCTGAGCAACCTGGTCTAGTGGAAGCTGCCCCTGCCCCCGGCAGAGAGTTGAAACGAGATGACCTTTATGGTCCCTTCCAACCCAAACTTTTCTGTAATTCTATGAACAGTCCATTTTTTAACTTAAACTTCACGTTTTTATTTAATCAACTCCATTTTTTTACTTAAACAGTGAAAGTCCTACACTTTGGCCACAATAACCCATGCAGCCTAGAGTTTGAGGGCAGAGTGGCTGGAAAGCAACCAGACAGAAAAGGCCTTGGGGGTGCTGGTCGACACCAGCTGAACCTGAGCCAGCATGTACACAGGTGGCCAAGAACGGCCTTAAGATAAGACAGGGGAGATTCAGATTAGATATTGGAAAACATTTTTTCACTTTTTCGGGTGGGCAGGTATTGAAATAGGTTGCTCAGGTAGGTGGTGGAGCCACCACACCTAGAGGTGTTTAAGAGGCAGCTAGATCTGGAACTAGGTGATGTGGTTTAGTGGTTTAGGAGTTACAGTGGAGTGCTGGGGTTGACAGTCGGACTGGATCATCTTAAAGGTCTATTCCAACCTTGATGATTCTAAGATTTTTTTACTTAACCAAATGAAATCAAGAACTCAGCAGACCATTGGACAGTGTATAGTGACACACTGTCACCACTGCTGACCCTTGTTTTCTGAGGGCACTTCCATTGGCATCAGAGCATCATACCTGCCCTGGGAAGTGGGAAGAACCCAGGGACACCCCTAGAGCTGCTGTCAGGGGCTCCCCTGCTCCACTCATGAGGCTGCTGCCACCACCCTGAGCTGTTGCTCTAGATCCATGTAGGGCAGATTCAGAGAAACACCGTATCGCCCATTAGATGAGTCACATGGCTGCTATTTTTTTCTCTTGAAGCCATGGGAATTAAAGGCATATATTTAAAAGGAATGTTGAGATTTCTATGCTGTGAATGTCAACAAGAGACCTCCAGAAGAGTCATCCCTTATTCCAACCTGTTAGGGAGACAGCTGCAGTGCTGAGTGGCCAGCACAACCAGCTGGGATGCAGGGATCTCCAGTCTAGGAAATGAGAGATGGGCTTAAGAATTAACCTTCTAATATATTTTATTTTTTTAAATAATGGCACCACCATCTGTGCCTTTTCTTGCATATTAAAACTTCTATTAATTTTCAGTTCGCATTTTTGCATTAGAAATCAGAATCAGACAGTCTCAGTCTTTCAGAGTTTTTACACTAATAGATTTTAGAAAGCATAGAAATAAATGTGAGAAGCCTGAACGTAATTAAATTGTTACTGACCTCTGTCTTCACTTCAGCAATTACAAGACAATTTATGCTTCAGAATGAAACCAGGAAGCAAGAACTTAGAGTTCCAATCTGAAGTCTGCTATTGACTCATTCATTGGCCTTTATCAAATGATTTTGTTCCTCAGCTTTGTGTCCAAGAGTCAGGAATACCTAGCAACATTGTAGTAATGATTAATTAGCTTAGACCTGACCTTTCACTACTGTAGTCTATGGAAAACATCAGAAACATTCAAATTGCTATTTAAATTCATTAAACATAAAATGCTATGTGATTTAATGAACAATATCTATAGAAATATCTTACACAAAGCATCTCCCTCCTATTATAAATTATTTTTTAAAGTATCAAATATAATATTTCTAGTTGAAACAAAGAAGCTTCTTATGTAGTTGCCTGCAAAATAAGAGCCATAGAATGGTTTGGGTTGGAAGGGACCTTAAAGACCATCTCATTCCAAACCCCTGCCATGGGCAGGGACACCTTTCAGTAGACCAGGAGCTCCATTCAATCTGTTCTCGAACAGTTCCAGGAATTGGGAATCCACAGCTTCTCCGAATAGCCTGTTCCAGTGCCTCACCACTCTCACAGTAAAAAATTTCTCCCTAATTTCTAATCTAAATGTACACTCCTTCAGCTTAAAGCCATTTAAAAGCAAGTACCACTGCTCAGAGCAATTTTTTTGTTCCTCACCTACAGCTAACACAACAGCATCCAATTTTTATTTTCATATTCAAGTACTTTTCAGCCATACTGGGTGTTCTGGAAGTTTCAAGCAGTAGCAATCACAGAATTTGTAATTTATATATAGCCAAGCAAGTGGAATTATACCAATATCATGACAATTCATTGGGAGTTTTTGTGTGCCGTATTGGAACATCTATTATCTAAGACCCTAACCTTTCTTCCCCTGGAATTGGTAGAAAAACTACAGATCACCCTGGAGTCAAAGCTACTTGATTTGATAAGGCTTGTGCTTAGGGAGCTCACCAGAGAACTCTCAAACTCTCTGTAACTACTTACGTAGTTTTTACCATGAGAGCTCTCCATGCTGCACAGGTAACAGGCTGATGCACAGAAGGGAAAAACTGACTCTCCTCTTTTTAGTAGAATCCTGTTTCTAAACTTCCATATTATTCAGCAGCCTGTTTACAAGATCCTATTATAAAGAGCACCTGGGGTTACTACAATTTTTTAAATGTAAATAGTGCCAAATTAGCTGCATTTCTTGAAAACATACTGAATATTGGAATAGGGAAAGGATCAATATCAGTAAAAAAGAACTTCTGACACATGGAATTTTTACTGCTATGCAGCCATACAGACCTAATACTAAATAGATGATCTGAATTATCACTGTAACGTGGTTACACACAGACTTTTAACAATGCTCTTGCTCAATATCAATGTGTGTACTTAAGCACTCAACAGTTTTGTCGCCAATTTTAATGGCAACAGGGTTAAGCCCATGGTGTCATACTACTTTTACTGCACCTTTATGTAGAAACTTCCGGAATACACGTAGATTTTCCAGCAGGAAGATTTATTGCATATTAGATTATAAAAATGTCTGCACCGTACAATCTGGGTTCACCAGTCTAGCAGCAAGCATAACAATAAAGTGGAAATACAAGCTTTGTCAGTAACAGCATAACTCTTACAGGTGTGGCAAAATTAAATGAACAAGGGAGTAAGGCTAAGAATTATTTTTAAAACACATCACTACTATTTGCTGGATGATTTATTAATGATTAACATTTAAACAGCTTTCTATATCTATTCCAAAAGTATGAGTCTAGGGCAAGTTTTGAAACAGCACTTCAGGTTTGGCTCAAGCTCAGCTCTGGTTCTTTTAAAGTCAATTTTCTGTTCAGTACAGGGTTTAATTAGCTATTCAGTATGGGGCTTTCAGACAGTAATGAAAATCATAGAATCATAGAATGATTTGGGTTGGAAGGCACCTTAACGATCATCTCATTCCAACTACCCTGCCATGGGCAGGAAACACCTTCTACTAGATCAGGTTGCTTGGGGCTCCATCCAACCTGGCCTTGAACACTCTATGGATGGGGCATCCGCAGCTTCTCTGGGCAGCCTGTTCCAGCGCGTCACCCCTCTCACACTAAAGAACTTCTTCCATACATCTAATCTAAATTTCCTTTATTTCAGTTTGAACCCATTCCCTCTTGTCCTATCACTGCGGTTCCTGAGAAAGGGTCCCTCTCCAGCTTTGCTACAGGCCTCTTTCAGATACTGAAAGGCTGCTATGAGGTCTCCGTGAAACATTCTCTTCTCCATGCTGAACAGTAAACAGAGATTTATACTTTTCTAGCACTGCTACTTTAAAAACCGTAGTGGGCAACTTACTACTGCAGAGTAGGCTATGAGTAGGGGTTCAGAATGCAGATAGCAGCAGTGATCTCCTAGCCCTGGTAAAAATTAAACCCTGGAAGAAGCTGACAGACACCTCCTCCGAGGAAATAAGATAAGATGGAGACTTGGGCTGAGCACCAGATTAGCTGTGTTGATTAGATCAGGCCTGCAAGTCTACAGGTTTGCAAATCTTTTACTTACATGGGAACAAAGGGGATTGCGAAAGCCCTCGTGTTTGGAAGAGTATATAAACCCTGTATGTCAGAAATAAAATTGGCTTTGCGTGTACCCTGTGAAGTCCGTGCCTTCAATCGCTGCAGCTATGTTGCTACCTAAGTCTTTGCTACACTTTTAATTTACATTTCTGAAGTAGTATTTATACTTTTTTTCCCCTTTCCTGTCTGTTTTTCCTTAGTGTAACTTCTGGCTTGGATTTTCAGTGAAGTGGCAGTCTTCAGCTGCATCCTCCATAAGCGATGTAGCACAGCCCACTGCATGACTTCTGCCCTTTGGCCAACAGAACTCAAGAAGCAATTTTTACAGACTTGTCTTGTTCAATATTTCCTTTTCAGGTAGAAATAATTCAAAACAGGTAGACAAACTACTATTTTAACAGACCAGAAGTTTTAAATTTTCACCATAACCCCAATTACTTGGATCATGTCATAGCATTTATTTGTTAACAATATATAAGTATTTATTACATCATTGAACTTGCATGTAAAGGCACACAAGCTGAATAATTTACCATACAAAGGCTGTTATATTGTTGAGATACCCTAAAAACATAATAAATAGCATTGAAAAACACAGCTGCCTTTATCAGACAGACTTTTAATCTTATCTAAAGAAGTAACAGGTTCAAAAGACCTATCATCCTCACTAAGCCAAGCTAACAGATTCATTATATTTCAATCTATAACTTCTTTGATGAATACAAGCCTTTTTCACTATTTAAGCCATCATAAAGCCAGCATATCTGCAATTTCCCATGTTCTCTTTTTTCCTCTCTTTAAAAGTATTTGGTCATTATTTTAATCTATTCTCCCATTAACAAACAAGCTCATACATGTGCTAGGTCCCTGTTTAATTATGTATGTGTCTCAGCATCCTTCTATCTGAGGTTGTATACGAACACAGCAGTTGCTCAGAAATACCAGACTTTTGAACTTAAAAGAGCATGAATATGGGAAAGGGAGGACATAAAAGAGGTGTGCAAAGCCAGTTTGAAATAGATGATGAATATCATAGCAGCTCTTCTTTCATGCAGTGCCGACACCTGCCAGCTTCAGAATGCACGAACACTCCTGCTCATACTGGAGGGACAAGTGTGACAACCTTGCTCCAGGACTACTGGCCCAACACTATGTGAATGAGTTTTGATCAGTAGAGCAGGTTGTTATCAAGATTTGAGAGCCAGCTTTCTCAGGTCCATGACTAACCTAGGATACTTAACTGGCAAATCAAATGTCAGCCTGCTGGCTATGGAAGTTTGGGGCTGCAAGAAGAAAATAGTTTACACATGAGTTATCAGCATGGCTGAACAGAAAGACCTTAGTGGGCATTGGTGGGCTAAGACTTGGCCTGTTCCAGACTGATGCACTGCTTACTTTTAGAGAAGAAGAGGAATCAAGATCCAATTGTTTAGTTTCAGAGTTAGAATTACAGTTAAATTCTCCAGAAACCATTGAGCAAATGGATTAGACTTTTCCCACTGGCTATGAGACAAAGCTTAGGAGGACTGTCAGAATGAGCCACACAACTAATTAAGTTATTGAACTGATACAGTTGTAGACCTTAAGGAAGGTTTCTAGGCATGGATCATAACCATCTTTAAAAAAATCCTAGCAAATACTGAAATCAGATATGGCACTGGATCAGGAGTCCACCTAGATTAGAAGGGACATTTTATTTGCAGTTTCCCTACGGGCTGAAGAGTCAAGAATACCCAACAGTGGTCTCCAAGATGTCTATGAAGTCACTAAATATAGACAGAATGTCTAATGGCCTTCAAACCTTTGTCACAAAGATGAGTTAGCCTATGCTAATTGCCCACTGACTAGAACAAACCATGAGTACTCAGTTTGCCAAGAAAATCTCTGACTTCTTTGAAACTGGGATGTGTTCAAAAAGTTGTGCATTGATGTTGGAATACAGATGCCAAAGCCCTATCACGGTGTTCCTGCACACAGAAGAAGTGTAGGGCTTCTGTTTGGCCTACACTTTTAATCATCTTCATCTACCTACAGAGCTTTTTTTAGGAGGTACATACAAGTTCACGTGCTCTGATCTACTTTCTACAGCCTATGTTACACTTCTGTCCCAGATAAGTGGGGTAGCACCAGTGGCTACAGTTTTAAATGTATAAATAACCTATTAGAGGTTACTTTGTCTTCTCCCTTCCTTCCTTTTCTCTCATGAGAATCCAGTGGAATAGCATGTCCTTCTTTAAATACAAGAGCTTTTATCCAGCAAAGACTAAAAAAGAAAACTCCTGCCTTAAACTTACCTTACTTTTCTTAAGTTTAATTTAGCTTAAACTTACTTAAATCAAGGAAAATCCAAAGAATGAAGGGGTTTCCCCCTTCTGTTTCTAGGAATCACGTTTACCAGTCAGTGGGAATCTTTAAAAGTTAGAGGTTTTCATGTGACAGAACAGTCCAACTGTAGATTTTTGTAGGTAAAATGTGTATCTTTTTGATAGTGGAGAAGGATGACACGAGTACCACCCAAATTGTCACACCTATGATCAAACTGGGGGGAAAAAGTGAAAAACAACTACAGTTATCTTCCACATTTCCATCTGTAATGTTTTCTCCATTTAACAAAGAAATACCAATTTTTTTAGGGTATGAAAAAACCCAGTTGTTTCACACAGCACAGAAATATACAACTTACACCAAAAATGGAATATGATATGAAAAAAGTCTATCCCAATGTGCTGTGTGAAACCTTGTGTGTGGAGAAAAGTAGCAGGACAGAATAAGGCTGTGAACACTGAGGAGTGCTCATACTTTAAATAATTGTAGCTAAGAACTGAAGTTCAGTGGTTACTAAGATTGCCACAATAAAAAATTATGTGCAGCCGTTACTTCAAACTTACATCACTCAATTAAAACAGATGAGATGAATCTGCATCTTAACTGTAGTTGTTCAAATAGCCTAGTTTGAGGTCTTCTTTGAAATAAGATGCAGAAAATTTTGCTTATGGGGAAACCTCATATAGTAATTTTCCTACAGAAAGCATGAGTACTTCAAAAGTACTTATTTCCTAATGATTTGTTTTCTAGGGAAACACTGCATGACTTCCTTTGCTGAAGCAGAGGACAAGTATCAAAGAATTTGTTTGCATAGATGAGTTGAACAACTCATATTTTGCATATTTAAATTTTTTTTTTCAATCTAAGTAATACTTTTAAGAGTTATAAATCAGAATGTGACATAATACAAACACAATTTTAAGGATTTCTAACAGGTAATAAAACCATAAATTAGAAGAGCTATACCAATCATTAGTAGTGGATTTCCTGAGATAGATTAGTTCTACTGCATTTAGAGATTTTCACATACATTTCCTTGGTGATAAAATTCTTAGAGTTTTTGTTGTTGTTGTTGTAGTGTTTGGGGGTTTTTAATTTTAAATTTTTTTTTTAAAGATGTTAATACCCTAAATACCTTTTAACATGATGGAAAAAGTTTGGCTTATAGGTACAACTCATTGTATATATCTTCCTTGTTTGTTTTGGTTTGTTTTCCCTGCAATATTTTTGTATGTTGATAATGAAATTGCTAATGATCTAGCATGTGTTACTCACAAAAAATAATCACACCTAATCCAGAAACATCTTTTCCCTTCATAGTGTTCATGTCAAAAGTAGTCTCTTGTTCAACTTGTTGAATTATGTTCCAGGAACAAGGAATGCCATTAACAAAGTAGCATCAGAGATCACATCTGCTTCAGTTAATGAAGCTCATTGTTTAGAGTTGGACAGAAAAAAACTATTACATCTTATGAGAAATTGTGAAGTTTTAATATTAAGGTGAAGCCCAGAACAGTCAGTGCTGCTCACAAAGAGTCATTGACTGGTACTCCAAATACTAAATGGCCTTTTTGGTAGGACATTTCTCCTGTCAATCAAACTTGAATAGAAATCTTCAACATTCAAGGACTGTTCTTCAGTAAGCTTTCAGTAGTTTTGAAAGTGTAGTTAAAAATGTGGGATGGAAAAGAAAGAAAGGGAAATACTGTTCATGACTTGTTTTGACAAGAGAGTCCCAAGGTAAGAAATCTTCCTAATCAAGGTGTTAACAAGGTAGTAAATGAATTATATCAAATCTATTCAGAATGACATCCAAATCTAGTTTTCTACCATTAGTTTAAGTCTAAATGATTTATGCCTTTTTTCTAAAGTAAATCAGAAAACATGGCTACATCATCCTGAACTTCATCTATATTCATCCTGAATTTCTACATATAGAAATGAATCCCATATACAAATTATTTCCATATAAAAATAATCAAATAATGAATAATTACTTTAATAGGCAATCAGAATGTAAGCTTTTGGCTACTTTAAAGGTAAGGTAAGTTTAGGAATAGCTTTAGAGTTGAAGCAAAATGATTCTGTGCTTTCTTTACTGAAATACTCAAAGAGAAGTCATAGTTAAAACCCCCCTGACCTTTCAGTCTGTCTGCTTATTGAAGAAAAAAAAAATTATGAAACACTAAGAGACAGTTTAGGTCAACCTGAGTCATTCTTTGAAGCTGCAGTATACTGTTAAAAAAACCCCAGTTTTTTCTGAGTGTGCCTGTGTGCATTCATTCCAGGATGTCACCTCTTTTTCTAGAAATGTCTTTCCTTTAAGTTACCAGTTTTCTTCTTGTTTTAGAAGCCCTGGTATTCAAATACTTTCAGCTATCCCCCAAATGTTGATGCATCTATCTCAGTCCTCACAGTAAAAAAAATATTCCAGAAGAACCATTTTCTTTGCTGACACATGTAATATCTCATTACAAACTTCGTTAAGATAGTAGTTTTTACCCCATCAACACTATTTACAAGCAAGGCTTTACTCTGTCACCTGCAATTTATATTCTCTCACAGTTCACAGATGTAGCCTCTGGAGTCAGGGATTTATGTAAGCAAAATATGAAGTGATTTTATGAAATTTTTAAATTTTATAATGCTGAGTTTACTCATTTTTATTATTCACTTGACAAGAAGAAAAATAGAAACATAAGAACCTGGGCAGATCAAAAGTACATCCAGTTCAGTATCCTATCTATATCCTGTGGCCAAAGAATGGAGAACTGAGGAAGAGCATGAGGACAAGCACATATCACTGCTTCTACAGAGTGTACTCCCAGACTCCAACAGGTTGCAGCTCAGGGACTTTGTGAGCCAGAGACGGTGTCTTGCATTTAATACTTGTTGATCTGCTTCTCTTTTATGAATGTGTCAGAAGTCTGAACCTATGCAAACTTCTATAATGCTCACTTAGCTTAACTGTGTCTTGTATACAGGAATTTAAAGAAACATAGGTCATCTCCTGCCTCAATATTTTGAGAGAAAAAGGAGAGTTAGATCTCTCCTTGTTAGTGGGATGCCAGTTATTAGGAAGCTCTGGGCTGACTGGATCAAGCTACAGACATAGAATGAGATAGGGCTCAGATAGCTTAATTTTCCTTCCCTGCCTGCAGGGAACTGCTTCCCACACACAAGTATCAAGCACAGTGCAATATCCATGATATGCTAAGGCAAGAAAATGGTTTGCAGAGGAACACTATCCTCCAGTATTTTTTTTCAGGATGTGAGATGCTGTGATTATGCATGTTTCACTTCACCTTTACCCTACTTATAGAAGGCATCTCTTAATGATGAACAGTAAGAGCAGGTACTACTTACACATCTGACTATACTAATCTACAAAATAATTCTCCTACTGTATTCATTTTATGCTCCTGACTAGAAGTTATAATGGTTTCCTTCTTGAATTCTGTGAAACAAGAAAAACTTGCTATGCTTCCTGGTACAAATTGCAATGTTAATATTTTATTATGCCCGTGGAAGCTACACATTCACAAAAGCTACACATAAGATGCTATAAGAACTCTGAAATAAAATTTGATTTTTACCTTCTTCTGAGGCTGTAGGCCTGGTCTTTGCAGCAAGAGAAATTTTTGTGTACTTTTGTTCTGAAGTATACCTCTTGTCTTCGAAAGACCATTGAAATAAACCTGTAGGGAAACAGGAAGGTTGTGAGACAGATTAATTGCATTTTTGCAGAAGTAGACTGTTAAAAGCTGAGGTACAGAATGGAAATTTGAGTATTCTGACCAAAAACCCCAAACAAATTAAGAGCAGTCATAATAGCCACTGAAAAATCATAATTTTACCTTTTACTTCACCTCTGCCCCCTAAAATGGAGAAAGAAAACCATGTTTCAGGTTTCAAAGGACTTGAAAGCATTACAGAAACTCACTTGTGTTAACAACATCTCTCAAAGAAGAGATCAGATTTTCTAATTTATTTTTTAAGTTCCTGACCCTTAGAGGCTTTTTTCAGGCTTTACTGCGAGGTTAATGTCTCTTAGGTTGTCTTTTCTGAAATGAAATAACACACAAATGGTGAACAACTCTCTTGGTGACTGATGGTCTGTGCTAACTGCATAGTTAGTCATCCCTCCTTTGCAGAGCACCCAGACTGAAAGGAAGGTATTTCATAGATGTACATTTTTGTTAAAAAGTTATTGTAGTCTCTTGATATTGTTCCTTTCCCTGATTAAGTTTGCCTAACTACTACTGAGCTGACATACCTGGTTTTATACCAAGCTACATGAACACATGAACAATTTATATATATATAAATTTTGCGTTTGTGTATACATATCTATCTTTGCTCATATATCACTGCAGAGAAGCAAGTTCAAGTGCACCTGGAGAAGAGAAACCTGAGCACAAATGGGTGTGGAATTCAGATCCTGCTTATGTAACAAAGACATGAGTACTGCCAGATCTTCCTCACACCAACAGGTCCCCAGGGGTACTCCCTTTGGCTACTAAACATTAAGCTTTGCATTCTACCCCATTCCGCAGTGCTCATCATTCAGCACAGTTCCCGACACACTAGAAAAACACACATCTTTAAATCCATGAATCAGTCTGGTCATTTGTATGGATTGCTCAAAAAGTGTGGTGAGAGTAGAGACGAATGCCGTGATAAGTGTTTGTAGCTCCATGCCTTTGGTTATGGGCATGACTTAGCTTCCTGGGAGATTTCCCTGCAGCAATATGAGAAGATATGCCAGTTGGAAGCACCACTGGCTCACCACTTTATAAAAACCAGGAAACAATGCTGCTTGAAATAAAAAGATAAAACAAAGAGAAGCTGCCTTCCCTTCAGGCCAGGGATGAAAGGTAGTGTTTGAAGGAGGTTCACAGATTTAATAATATTATTAGGAGCAACCATTGGGCCTCTGTTCACAGTCTTTTGCAGCCTGGACTGGGCTTCCATATTGCACCTTGTCAGAGTCAGATCACCAACTCAGTCTCCCAGACCGCAGAAAAAGAGTTGGGGAACTGGCTCCATTTCTGGGCTTGATCAAGATGCATCCTCTGCTCTTACCTGCATAAATAAAGCTGGTCAAGAATGATGCAGCATACATTAGCAGCATGGCTTTAATTGATGCTTTGATTTGTATGCCAAAGGAGTATAGGAAGAGAGGATATGTAAATGTGTGCTTAGTATATATACTACCCCTTACATTGGAAAACCCTCTGTAGCAGTAATGAGCACAACAATTATGTAGAAACAAAGCACAAAAATATGTACAGATGACTCCCACCACCTCTGGCCTCACCCCATTTGCACACACAAGTAACTGCACTTTGTTTAGCCCACAGGGTCTAGCGCTTCCAATGTGTTACAAACTGGCAGAGACAGAAATCCAGACCAAACTAACACCTTCCAGCAAAGCTTGGCTCACTAACAACCAGGTCACAGTATGTGTAACTGCAGCACCATGTGCAGGAATGGCCTGTTAACTTTCTGCACACAGCCTTCAGCATGCTCCTGCTTCCCATTTGGACCAACTACAACAGTAACACATTTAAAATGCTATATACTTAATCTGCCCCTGCCTTCACACCTTATTCCTGTTATCCCAGGAAAAAATTCCAAAACCTACAATAATTGGCAAACTTACAGTTTCTTAGGCCTTCACGGCTCACCTCAGCAATGATCTCAGAACACAAAGATGAGAATCCCTGTGGACTTTTGACTCTTCACTATATTCAGTTCCAGAAGAGGCCTTGCTACAAATTCATTCTTCCTCATGAAATAATATTTCAAGATTTTTGTCTGCACTTCACTAGCTTTTTAATATCTCACTTCTCAGTGAGGATTCTACTTATGATAGATTTTCCAGGCATGTTACTGGATACCAGGACAAAGGAGTTAATATCTGCATTCTCATTAAGGATATGGGACAAAGGTACACAAGTAGGCTGGAAAAGGTACACAACCAGGCTGGAAAAGAGGACAAATCACTCTCCATCAACATTGCTGAGACTCTGAATTTTTTCCACAATATTCTTTCCATGCCTACCAGATATAGGCAAGTCTAAAGGATGAAAAATGAACAGATGAGAACAAATGAGTGGTTGTCTCTCAGCCAAAACCTCTCTACATGAAGGAAATGGCATGAAACACAGACATGTGCCACTGAAGGGAAATGGGAGCAGGTCAAACTCCAGCCATCCTGCCATGTACCATCTTGCCCTGTTGCTCAGGCTGTGAATGATCCTGAGCTTGTGATTTGAAGCTACTTCAGAAAGAGAAAAGCCACCAGGAAAAGGCATTACATCTTGACAGTTTTGCAGAGCTGAAACCAGGACTCTGCACGAGCTAAAGGCCTCCAGGCTGCATGGGACACAGCACTGTGGAGTGTATGAGGCACATAAGTCATTACTAGAAGTGCTTATGTGTGTGTGGGCACAAATGGTGGTGAAATAGTCACTCTGCAGGGGGCTACTCCCTCCCAAGCCGTTATGGATAGGAGCTGCCTCTCCCAAGGGGTCCATGTCTCACAGATTGCTTTGGTGAGAGTATGACATATCAGCACAATTTAAGCTTGAAGCTATTCTTTGCACTTGTTTCAAGTATGAGATCATCTTTCCTGAATATAGTCATCCCCAAATAGCACAATGCACTTTCGAAAAGGCTTATTAGAACTTTATACAATAGCATTATTATTTCCCTCTCTCTGTTTTGAATACATCCTCCTGCATTCCACGGTCACGTTTGCATTTTTCATTACCACACCATATTCATGATTCACAGTCATCCGGTCACCAACTGGTACACAGAGTTATTTTCAACTTCTCTGTTATTTTCAACTAAGGAAGATAGAGTCTGCAGTAGAGGCTTGTATTATAGTTAGATATTACCTGACAATATTTTGATTTTCTTCCCCATTTCTCTTACTCATTGAAGTCATCTGGTAACTGCAGTTTGACCTGTGATGTAATTAGTATACTAATCAGGGTTTGATTCTCCATACTTCAGTTAAATTACCGACTTAAGAATCAACTGTCAATTTTCAGTATATTTCACAATCAAGCTCAACCCCCTAACATAAGCATGTTTCAGAGTGCAAGGCTGGTTTTTCAAAGTCAGTTATCTGGAATGTCTGGTTATCATTTCTCTGATAAAAGCCAGCTGTTTTGCAACAATAAGTACAGGCAGTACCTAGACCAAAATAACAGTGGAAGGAAATAGATACAACAGAGATGATGTACTGCCATATGAGCTTTCTGAATATGTACAAGCTGCTTTTTGTAATAATTAGTAATTACAGTACACATTTCTTAGTTTATACCCACTAGAACAGGTTCTGCTGAATTTCTTGACAGACAAAACAGAAGAACCATAAACTTAAAAATGACTTAAATCCACTGCTTTTGCATTGGTATGTAGCTTATTAAAAACCTAAAGATCCAGAAATACCATAAATACATTCAGACAAGGAAGTAGCGAAAGCATTCAGCTCCTGCCACACCTTTAGAGAACTCTTCTACTCTCAGCAAAGCATGCAAGAGGAAGTGTTCACCCGTGAACTGAGATTCCAATTTTAAACTCTAATTCATTATTATCTTCTCTTCTATCCTGTAATGAATAGTACTTAACAACATGACTGTATCATGGAAATGTCTGCATCATAAGAAGTAGTGTCTATGAATATTCATACTAGATCTAATGCTTATGCCATGGACCTGCAACATAATAAGACACTAAATCTGCATATAAACATCTGCAGAGTGTTTGGATTTCAGAGATAAGAGAAGCACAGATTTTATGTCCAGTAGGGACCTCTGGTGTTCAAGGCAGTTAAAACAAGGATCAACATTCCCAGCACAAAACAAATCCATTACTTTGGAATCAGCCACCTTTCTGCGTCTGCACCTATTGCAGATTCCTCTTCAGAGATTAAGGAACAACACATAGTTGCATAACATATAGTTGTATTATTAAGTTTAATTGCGAGTGTCTTACAAATCTGTCTTAGTCTTGCAAACACACAGCACACCCCATACTTGTATGGGCCAGAAGTTGGCTACAAAGCACCTGGTTACTGTAGAGGCTGCAAGGCCGATCACTTCAACCACACTTGCCCCTTGGAGGGAAGCCTTCTATTTCACCTCCCCAGTTAGGGTGAGGAAAAGAGCCTCTCCTAGGATCCTTTGCCTGCTTCTGCAAATATACCCCAGTTCAGTTCTCTTATTGGCCCATTGGCCTCCCTGCCCCTTTTCNCCCTGCCCCTCCCTCGTATGTGTTCTTGCCAGAATCTTCTCCTCTCCCTGTCCCTCCGTTCGCCCTTACCTTGTAGTCCCTCCCTTGGTGTTCCTTCATTAGTCCCCTGGCCCTCACATCACCTCTGTACTGCCCCTGTGCCCTCACCCCATTGGCCCTGATGCTCTCTCCACCCCCGTATTTCACCTTGAGCCCTGCTTGCTCACCCTGCCTTCTCCTCTGGACTCTTCACGTGGGTGCTGGCAATAAAGCCCTCCCTGTGGAACCCACGAGAAGACCTCTCCCTTATTCCTTTACCACCGACTTATCTTAAGAAAATCCTGTGAGCGTGTGTGTGCGAGAGTGTGTTTCAGGGAAGTGGTCTCCGGAGCGATCCCGACTCAGCTGGGGACGCTTTCAGAAGGTTGCGGCTCCTGACCACATTGCCCCCGCCGCAACAGGTTACTCTACGAACAGGCTGCTGGGCCTGGGCTGCATGCAAATTTTGCTCAGGCCTTGAAAATTTCCTGACATGAGGCTCTCTGCATTCTTGCAAGGTACCCTAATATGTTTGCCTTTCACAGGGGCAGCTGTAGCAAGTCAATACAGCTTGAAAACAGACATGAAATTGCTGGCTTAGGCCACTGACCTAAAGCTCTCCATTGCATTCTTTCTGAACAACTTCATCAAAATTATTGATAAGGCCTTAATACAAAATGAATGAATCAACTTCTGCATCATAATTGTTTTAACTGCTATGAAGCACAGCCCACTTTCAGAGAGGCCACATATCCACCATACAGAATGTTACAAAACCTCGTACTTAAAGGCACTTTTGTCACCCTAACCTCTGATCCATCCCAGATCTCTGTTCTGTTCCTCTCCCTACTCTAAGCATCTTCTTTGATCCTATCTCTTAGTTTAGACTCTTGCTTCTGCAGACAGCGTGTGGGGTATTCTGTCTTTTTCAGATAACCTTGATTTTATGTCTAATTCCTGTTAGAAAATTACTTCTGACATGCCCAGAAATAATTAATGCTCTTGCAGTTCCCAACAGCATTTGCTGCTTGTTGAACTAACTAGGCATTTGTAGACCTCCTTACATGGAACTAAGTTGCCTTTGTTCTGTACTGCATTCTGGGGAACTATCAAGAGGATTTTTTTAGAGTCATCATATCCCTTCAGCATAGGTTTGAGGAATATTACAAGAGGGGAAGTACTGTAGTAATATGTCCTTATTCTATAAGCCAGCACAGAGGATTGTTAACAAATTGAAATGTATTTCTGGCAGAATTTAAGTTAACAGTATTACCATCTAACTTTGAAACAAACATTTCACAAACTTATGTAACCTTCTACTATCTGAAAGGGCCTACATGGATCCTGGAGAGGGATTCTTTATCAGGAACTGCAGTGATAGGACACTTAAAATTAGGTTCAAATTGAAAGAGGGGAAATTTAGGTTAGATATCTGGAAGAAATTCTTTACTGGGAGGGTGGTGAGGAAGTGGAACAGATTGCCCAGAGAAGCTGTGGCTGCCCCATCCCTGAAAGTGCTCAAGGCCAGGTTGGATAGAGCCCTGAGCAAGCTGTCTAGTGGAAGGTGTCCCTGCACATGGCAGGGGGGTTGAAACGAGATGATCTTTAAGGTCCCTGCAACCCAAACCATTTTGTGATTCTATGATTATGTACCAGCTGTGGAACACTACAAATGGTACACTATAGAAAATACATGAAAACATGGGCATTAAGTGGTTTGGGAATAAGGGGAAAATAGCCTCACCTCGCCTCCCTTTTCTTCATATTTTGCCTCTTTGGTAAACATAAGAAACTGATTTTGTTTAGTCTTTGGTCCCTAGCCAAATTACTCTGGGGGAAAAGACGCCCCATGGCACTTAATTCTAATATTTTCCATTTAGCAGGTCCCAAATAGAGGCAGACAGACATTGCTGCATGGCCTGTTCTCCAAACCAGCAGGGCACTGGAAACATAGATTTTCGATTTAAAGGCCGCTTTAATTACGAGATGTCGGGATGGGGGACAGTTACTGCGCACCGAGGCACCGCCCCCGCGGGGCGCGTCACCAGAGGGCGGCACGGGGCGCTCGGTGCGGAGCGGGGCAGGCAGTCGCGCCATGCATTCCCTCACCCAGGAGATCCGGAGCTTCTCCAGGGCCAACCTGCGGAAGCAGCGCACTCGCGTGACGACGCTGACCGGCCGCAGGATCATCGAGACGTGGCGCGGCGCCTGCCTGCACATGGAGGAGGAGGAGGCGGCGCCCGGCGGCGGCTTCGTGCAGGATCTCAGCGTCGACCTGCAAGTCGGCGTGGTGAAGCCCTGGCTGCTGCTGGGTGAGTGGGGCTGGGGGTGGCGGGCACGGAGCGAGTGCCCCGGTGCTGCTGGCCGGGCAGGGGCTCAGCGCAGCGACCGTCGCGCTCTCTGTCTTCGCAGGGTCGCAGGATGCTGCTCACGACCTGGAGACGATGAGAAAGCACAAGGTAACATTACACGGACATACAAATGCATCTGGCGTAATACGCGCAGTGGGTTTCTCTTGTAAGTTAAAAATTCTTAAATATTCTCTAGCAAATCTGAGGAAAACTGTATTCCGCTTGCATTTTCAAAAGGCTGCTCCATTTGCAAACAGAGTGGGTTTGGGTTTCTGTGAGCTTTCAGAGAATCCCAGAATCTTGCAAGGGACTTCTGGAGATCATCTAGTCCAACCCCCTGCAAATGCAGGGTAGCCCAGAGCAGGTGACACAGGAAGGTGTCTGGGTGGGCTTGGAATATCTCCAGAGAGGGAGACTCCACAACTTTCGTGGGCACCTGTTCCAGTGCTCAGGCACCCTCAATGTAAAGTTCTTCCTCATGCTGAGGTGGAACTTCTTATGTTTTAGTTTATGGTCATTGCTCCCATCTTGTTGCTGGGTACCACTGAAAAGTGTCTTGCTTTTCTGCAAGAGTAATGATTGTTTAGAGCTGTTTAATGGAACAGATTCCTACCCTGCGTTTCCACTTAAGACACTAAGCAGCACCATCCCCCCTTGCCTTATGGGGACTGGTGGAACTAGAAAAACAAAGCAGCAGCTCTAAATCTGTCCGCAACTTTGGTCCTCTCTGTTGCAGTAATGGGGTGATAAGGCCTTTGAACAGTGGTGTTTCTGCAGGACAGGGAGTGCACCAGACTGGGATCTGGTGCCATTTAAATGTCACTTCACTGTAAGTTAAAATAACCCACAACCTGGCTATAGCCTGGACAGACTAGAGATGACAGAGGGCCAGAGGTGGTCTTACCTGCCAAGGACAAGTGTAGTTTACTCTGAAATCCTTCTGCTCCAGTAAATGGTTCCAGCAACTCACCAGAAGAAACATTAAACTGATGGGTTAGGGCAGGCTTAAAATTTGGGCAATTGTTGGGTGGCCTGTGCTCTCATTCCTATTGCTTTCTCTTTTAATTTCCAACCATGTGCTGACAACTCCCTTTCCTGTTGAAAATCCACATTTCAGTCTCTGTTTGTTTGAGAACTGATCTTTTAATTTCCTCTCAGAAAAGCCCTGAAATTTATCACAGTATGTTTTAGCACACTTTGAAACTTTGCTTGGAGAAGCCATACCATAGACAGCATATTTATGTAAAACTGAACATTGCATCTGTGTAAGGTACAGTCTGTGTATGCCTAAAGAATAATTAACCTTTGTTACTGCTCATTTTGCATGCTGTCTTCAGAAAATGCCTCTTTTCTTTTTTTTTCCTTTCTTTTTTTGACTTAGGTTACTCACGTTCTAAATGTGGCATATGGAGTCCAAAATGCTTTCCTCAATGACTTTATATACAAGACCATTGCTATTCTGGACCTCCCAGAAACTGATATCACCTCCTATTTCCCTGAATGTTTTGAGTTTATTGAGAAAGCCAAGATCCAGGTATGGTCTATCAATAACTAATGGTAGTAGTTACCCTGTTTAGATTATTTATTGCACTATTTAAGAACTATAGCAACTTCTTTTGTTGAAAGAAAATATGGTACCAAATGAATAGTTTTGCCATTGCCTTTTAAATTTTTAAATAGAAAATCCACACAATTTCTAAGCATTCCATTCCTAGAGACATGGCACTGCTGTTAATCTCCATTCCCTCCAGCAGTGTTTTTTTAGAATGACCATCTTGAGTTTTAGAGAAATACTTGTTTAATACAGTTGGACCAGTGGCTGACTTTAGATTAAAAAATTGCATCCTAAATCCAAGTCACTACCCCTGGCAGAAGAAAAAGGAGAAAATTTACCTACCCATTGGGGATGTTGTTTTGGATTAGAAGCAAGAAAGAGAGCTTTTACAGTACTGTGTCATTTGTCATCAGCTGTTCACCATCCTTGTGCTTTTCATCATAGAATCATTGAATGATTTGGGTTGGAAGGGGCCTTAAAGATTATCTAGCTCCAGCCCACTGCCATGGGCAGGGACATCTCCCACTAGACCAGGTTGCTTAAAGAAGATGCTATGAATCCACAGGTATACCAAGAATGTCAGAGAATGTGTTAGTAATCTTGGAGCCAAGAAGTGATTTAACTTCTCACAAAATCCTGAAAAAGATGTGACATAGGAAATAGGCTGAAGGGACTCCTTTTGGGGTTCCTTGGCATAGTTATCTGTAACCAGGAGCATCCCTGACTAACAGCTGTTACATTCAGGCTTGTGTAATTTAGCACAACCATTGTTTTGGTATCTAAACTATGACTCGACAACAAAACATTATTGCATGTTATTCTACCATATCTATCAGGTTCGTTATTTATGTAGATTGGGGTAAAAGAAGATCATCCTGCTCCGGTTTACTTTGTGTCGCAGTGTTCTTTCCTTCTCTCATTTATAATTTATGAGCTATGTGATAACGCATTGTCACTTAATGACCTTTTCAAGGTTTCTAGTTACAGTTTCCAGTTCATTTCTAACTGAGACTTGCCATTCATAACTCCACTGTTCTGCTTGCTGTCTCTGGTGCTTATGTCCCTGTTACTATTTTGTAAGTTTTACAGCAATATTAATAGTGTTCTGATGGGAGAGGTGGACGAAAGAGAAGGTGGACTAGTTGTTCCCCAGTGTCAGTTCAAAAAGCACATGATAGTGGTATGCAGAGACAGATCTCTGGGTAGTTTGAATTTCTTTATTTGCTTTGTCAAAATAGTGTTAAAAGAGCTTATGATAAATTGTGTCGTGAAGTGCTCTTCTGTTCAAGTAATCACAGAGACACTACTGGTTTAATCTCCTAACATGCGGGGAGGAAGAGACATTCACTGGTGAGAGAACATGAAAATTACTAATAGAACGTGATTAACTCAATGAAAGAGTGTGAGAGCACTCGAATTTTAGGACGCAAGTGAAGCCTGTACTGTTCTGTAAGTCATTGGCAGTTGGTACTTGTAACAGGATTCACTTTTCTAAAACTAACAGCTCAAGTCTCTAGACACCGTGGTACAAACTCTGATACTGATCAGAGCTCAACTTTTCTTCTAGGCTCCAAATTGGCAGGCAGGTTTTCCATGACATGTTCAGTGCCCATGTCAGGTCATAACGCTATGATTGAGGGATACTTTTTAATATATTTAGTATCTAATAATAAAACCTCTTAAATCTTGTGTTTACAAAGAGAAAATCTTCGCTTATTCATGAACATCTCTCTTTATTGCTCCATCTTTCCTAAAGAAAAAGTCACCATGCAAAGTAAAATGGATCCATAAGGACTTATATTAGCCTGTGACTTCACCAAAAACTTCACATTTCTTTTAAATTTCTTTCCTTGGTGAGGCTTTTTGCCCATTGTGTATAACCTTGTCTGTTGATGGAAGGTGATTTTGTTTCTCTCTCTATAAAAATTTAAAAACCACCCAACTTGGTCTTGAATCTTATATGGTTCTTGCAAGTCCACAGACCATTTCTGGGCAGGAAAACCTAGGGTATGAGGATCAGAGCAAGGAGTTCTTGGTAAATAGAGATGAATTTCCCATCGGCAATCTGTTTCTCACTTCTGTTCGGTATTCATAGCTAATACAAAATTAGTTAAGAATGACATGCCAAATTAATTTTTGTATGAATTCTAAACAATGGCGTTTAGCAAGGAAGTATAAATGTTCTCAGTATTAAATTTTGTTTAATATTATGGCCCAGGTTCATTAATGTTCAATAATTTTCAGGATCCATGGACATCACTATATAATTTTTGGCAATGTAAGACAAAACACATTTTTTAAAAAAAACAAACCAAACATAAATGTGAAAGAGGAAAACAAAACATGAACTGTTCAAAGTTAAAGAAGGATTGCTTTCAATGCATATTATTTGCCCTCAGTGCCTCTGCAAGACATTGATCTGGATTATGGTATGCTATGTCTGAAATAACTCCCATTAAATCAATAAAAGCTACTCTAAATCTACAGTGGTTAAGCTTCATTAGCAGTGGCATAATTTTTACTGTCATTATTCTGGATTTACAGGTTACCACTGGCACTTCCTCAGGTAGATGAGATACATATATAGGTCTTCTTCCTACTCTGCCATAGTGTGTGTGTGAGGATGCATGGCCCTGGAAATGTGCGAAAGGGAATGAGGAGAGTGATTTCCAGCAGGCAGTGCCCAGGCGATGTGATTTCCATTGCAAGAAAGGGTGGGATTGTGATTTTACTGTGCTGGGATGCAGAAGCTTAGACTCATTTCCTAGCTCTGTCATACACTTGTGCAAGTCATCCTTCTAGTCTTAGCTTGCCATTTCTCCAACAAGGATAATAATACTCCATTTCCTACTTCTTTGCCTTGTTATTTAAATGGGAAGATTGTTGGAGCAGAACCATTTTCTGCTCCGTGTGTTTATTAATGTCCTAGATAATTGCAGCTCCCAAATCTGTAACATAAACTGTTAAGTTCCTGGAAAGGAACCTTAGTGCTTATAAGATCTTTTTGTCTCTGAGTAAAATTCCCATTAAATAATTTGTGCCTGTTAAGAGCAGACAGAGCAGGCTGTTTATAACTAGAATAGATTTGTTTAGCCTCAAGTAGCTGAGCACATCATGTCATGTTTCAGTATCTTCATTCAGAATATGGAGGTGTTGGGGGTTTGGTGGTTTTCATTTTGTGCCAAAGGGGCATTTGGCAGACAGTTTGGACTGAGTCTTTTCAGGTTATAATCTGACATACAAACATGACGATGTCACGAAGCCTGGGCCTTGCAAACATTGCTTAAGCCACACTAGATGGTTTAGTTGTCTTTGCATTATTCTGGGCTTGTTATTTCTTAACAAAACTTGCAGTGTGTAAAAAGAGCCATTCAGGTGTCTCAAAAGTTGTGTGGGAAATGTTTAAGTAGGATAAAAACCATTAATTTTATATATAATTCAGGATAAGTCTGACTTCAAACCCCAGAAGAAGCATTGTGACTTTACGGCAGGTTGTGTTTTGGATTTTGCACCTTAGTCCCCTGTTAAGGGACCTTAATTGTACCAGGTATACCAGTGGTGTGATGGGAAGGGAGACATCTGTTGCAAATCACAACGATACTTGATTTTACAGTTCCTGTGCATGATCCCTCTTACCTAGAATCTTCCCTGCAGAGTACACAAGAAACATGTGACTGGAACTACAAGGTGTTCTAAAATGTGCCTCTCTGCCTAGCTGTTTGCTGCCTTGTTATGTTTTTAACCTTTAACAAAAAACTGTCAAGTTTCTTTCCATATTGCAAATAAAATCTATTTCAAAAATTGTCACCCAGTTAGATCAGATACCTTAGTATCCCAGGTGTCTGTGATTTGGTTTTCACATGAGAGGACTGCTGTAAGGCTTCAGGGAAAAGGACATAGGATGTGTTTTACTTCTATAGTATGAATTAGGTTTGAAGTATTTGGTAATTATAAAGGCCTTTAGGTAGAAAAATATTCAATTTCATGCTTATGTTTTTGTCTGTGTTTGGACTTACTTACATGTGTATTTGCTTTGAGATCAACAGGTCTTAAAAGAATTTTATATGAAGTTTCTTATACTTGTTATTACCTACCTACTGAATATCCCAACTTACATTTCATTTCTTTCTTGGAGGATGGCGTGGTACTGGTTCACTGTAATGCAGGAGTCTCCCGTGCAGCAGCTGTAGTCATTGGTTTTCTAATGAATTCAGAAGGACTGAGCTTTGCCAGAGCCTTTTCCTTGGTGAAAAATGCAAGACCTGCGGCTTGTCCAAACCCTGGCTTCATGGAGCAGCTTCACAAGTACCAAGAACAGATTATAAAGGCAAATGGAAGCATAAATAATCACGACTGATCAAAAGGCAGAAGTGAAATAATCCGTTTTGACTATACAGGAACAGATGTTGGATGTACTTTAATCTGTCATTTTGAAATCCCCTTTCACATGTGCATTTTCAAGTCTTTACATATTTTTTTCTCCGCCTCCTTTGACCCCATTTTTTTCAGCATGTCATTGAAAGGCCAAATGGTGTTACATTGAGTTCAGAGAAGTTTTGCCTAAAACCAAGATCTTCCTAGACCGCTAATAAAAAGATAAAGCTCAGTTTTCCTTGAAATATTAGAAAACAACAGAGTGATAGTTTTCTTACTGAACCATCAGAAAATGCAGGCAATAGAGACAGCAAATAAAATAACTGAGATAAGTTGCCCTGCTTACTTTCCAAATCTATGCATTCCTAGTTGGTTGTAAAATCTAGATAATAAAATGTTCATATGAAGTACCTTGAGATTGGATTTTAAATTTAATTTGCAACTAAAGAGGATATTAATGAATTTTGTGGGCTAGCCAGCCATTAATTTTTTTTTTTAATTAAAACAGATGGTCTTTTGAGGATGCTCAAAATGCATGGGATGCTTTAATGCTTCGTGTATTTCTACCATTTCTCATCAAGTAGTGATTTGAAGTGCACTAACATGATGATTCCAGTGTTGGAACTTGCAGGATTTTTGGGGTTTTTTGGTAAATAATTTCAGTGGAGATACCAAAAATATTGATAATGATCTGTTTCTGCTCACTGCTACTGCCTGTTCTTCACATTTGGTCCTCGCATGCTGTCCCCTCACTCCATTTCACATCATATGTAAAGAATAGACATAATGGGATTTTGACCCTCCTGACAGATCCCAAATTATTGGATTTAAAGCTCAAATTATTGTCTTAATATGGCATGTTTAACAAAAAAACTCAAAACTCAAAAACAAAAAAAAAATCTGTACAAGATTTTAATAGTATTTTGTGGCCTTCATGCCAGGTCTTAATGGTTCGATATATTAATATGCTATAAAATAAAAACACAGTGTTTGGATAAATTGTGTGCTAAAGTGATTTTAAAGGTTTGGTTTCAAGATCAGTGTTCTATCCTGGTACCAGTAGTTTTAACTGTAGTGTGTCATTGTGTTTGAACCACACCATCTCTTGTTCTCAGTATGAATTGCTCATGCTCAAGGGGGAGTGGATTCAAATAAATAGACAAGGTTTAGATTAGATATTAGGAAAAATTATTCACACTGAGGGTGGTGAGGCCCTGGCACAGGTTGTCCAGAGAAGCTTTGGCTGCCCCATCTCTGGAAGTGTCCAAGGCCAGGTTGGACAGGGCTTGGGAGCAACCTGGGATAGTGAAAAGTGTTCCTGCCCGTGGCAGAAGTGGATGAGCTTTAAGATTTCTTCCAAGCCAACCTATTCTATAATTCTATGCTAAATGTTAATGCGAGGCTTAGGCAACCGTGCTGCATCTGATCGCTGTTCCGTGGTCATCGTTCCCCCCTGTCCGTGAGGGAACCACTCACTGCGCTGTCCCTGCTGATGAGGGTGGCTGTGGTGCTGGCAGCCTGGGACACGACTGACAGCGCTTTCCCCGGGGAGGCAGCCTGTGGAAGCAGCGCTGAGTTCTCAGCCCATGGACACAACCCTGGACAAGCCCTTGTAACGGTAACCGCGGTTCCTTCAACTCCATTCACGACCTGGCCCTCCGCGGGGGGACCGTTTGCCGGGGAGCTATGGGTCAAGTGCCCGACCCGTGCTGATGTCTGGCCACAAGCGCCTCACTTCCGTGAGAGGGTTCCACCCGCCCCGCTTCATCACAACATGGCAGCGGGTCGGGTCGGAAGTGACGGCGACAGGAAGCTCCGTCCCGTTTGAAAGCGCCCAGTGGAGTAGCCGCCGTGTTTTTCCCGCCGCCCGGGCCGACATGGCTGCCTTCGCCATGGAGCTGCCGCCAGCAGGTGAGCCGGGCTGCCCCCTTCCCCACGCCGCTCTTGGGCTTTGCTGGGCGCCGCCTCAGGGGGCTCCATTGCCCGGCCGGGGCCGCCCGGCGGGGCCCCCGGCGCGGCCCTCGGCGCTGCCTGCGCTCCTGTGTTCCGGTGAGGGAAGGGGGGCCGGGGCCGATCCTCTGCTTCAGGCGGGGGAGTGTGGATGCCGCTTAGCTGGAGTGGGCAGTGGGAGACAGCGCTGGGGTGAAGCGAAAGAGGCACGGGGTTAAATCGAGCCCCTTGTAGTTGCGAAAAATGCAAGGTTGCGAAAAATGCAAGATTGTCATAAACTCGGCTTACTTGTAAAATTAATTATTACACCGTCTTTGACCTCATCAGTACATGTAAATATCTGAAAGACGGGTGCCAAGAGGGTGGTGCCCAGCGACAGGGCGAGGAGCAATGGCCATAAACCAAAATACAAGGAGTTCCACCTCAGCATGAGGAAGAACTTACTTCTTTACATTGAGGGTGCCTGAGCACTGGAACAGGCTGTCCAGGGGAGTCGCCGAGTCTCCCTCTCTGGAGACATTGTAAACCTACCTGGACACATTCCTGTGTCACCTGCTCTAGATGACCCTGGCTTGGCAGGGGAGTTGGACTAGATGATCTTCAGAAGTCCCTTCCAACCCTTACAATTCTGGGATTCTGTGATCTTAATCACTTACTGTATCTTGTGTTACATTTCTTTTATAGACCCCACCATAGAAAAAGTTAGATCCCTTGTCTTTTCCATATTTTAAAATTTTGTTTACAGGAGCTGAGCCAATGACTCTTGGCTCCCCAACATCTCCAAAACAAGGAGCTAGTGCTCAATTTCTCCCTGGGTTTTTGATGGGTGACTTACCTGCGCCAGTGACTCCGCAGCCACGTGCTTTATGTGGCCCTTCAATTGGTGTGATGGAAACAAGGTCTCCACTACTTGCAGGTCAGAATTGTTAAGTTCTGAAAAATTGTCCTGAAAGTAAAAAATTGGTTTATCTCATTGTTCTACATGACTGTTGCAGACTTGAATACTTATATTTTTATAACTTCCTATAAACAAACTCCACGGATTGAATAAGTGGTGAACTCAAGTGTATTCATTTTTAACAAATGTTTTAAACATGGCAGTTTTGGTACCAGGAGAAGTTTGTTTTACAGGGAAGGTAACATGAACCTCTCTGATATAGAATCGGTTTATACAACTCTTTGCAAGTCAATTACACATACATATGTTTTCTCTTTGTTTAAAACAGAGATGTCTGCTGGCAATCTAAATGCAGCTTGTGCAAACTGCAGATTTCTTTGCAGGAATTTTTCTATTTCTTTGAATTCTAAAAAGTCTTTTACAGATTGTCAAACTTACAAAAACTGAGTGGAGAAAAAATTAAAATACACTTCTTAATTAGTGTTCAGTGTTTGTAGCGACAGTCTTGATGTCTGCTGTCATTGGACTGGAGCAGTGACTTTTCCTAGCTGTAGATGCTCACTTCTCTTCAACCACCTAATTTATCAGACTAGGAAAAGTTCTTATTCATGGTAGTATTGTATGTCTGTTTTCTTCTCTGAGAAGAATGAGTAAGTAGTTGACATGTCATTGGTGATCTTGGCTTTTGTACTAAATCAGTTGGCATAATTTAATATCTGATGATAATTTAAAATCTGATAATTTAATATCATGATTTAATATCTGATCCAGATATTAATTTTGAAGGAGAAATTGAGGATTAAAATACTGGAGATAATTTTAATGAATTAATTTTAAAATATTCTCTTCTTTGAATGTCAGGCAGAATTGAACTTGATGATCTGCCAACTTAAAATGTTGCGTAATTGGAGGATTGTTGGTCTTCTGCTTCTTGGTCTTGTCTGCCTGCCCTTATACCTTTCAGGAACAAACCTCTTAGGAAAGTATTTATGAAATTGAAAGTAATCATGTGAATTTCACCAAATTGTTTTAAAAAGGGTTTATTACAACCTCAGAGTATCAATTTCAGAAAAGCGGGAGCCTGTAAGGTACTAACAAAGACTTCCCAAAGGGAGTGATTAAGTACATCACTTAAACTGAAAACCTTGATGGGAGAATGCTTTACATAATGCACAATTATTCCATGTAATAGTAGCAGTTCTTGTATGTGTTTAACAGTCCAGAGTGGAGTCTTGAAGCTCAGAATTTAGGATTAAAAAGTACTTTGGAAAAGCTTCGTTTCCAAATGTTTTGCAAGTGAAAACTTGATGCAGACTACTTTTTTTTCCAGATAAATCCACACAAAGTGTTAAGATACGTCAAGTTCTTTCAGGGAGTTTAATTCTCTGTAATACTGGAAGTCCCAAATTTAAAAAAATGGGAGGGCAGCTGGCTTAACTTCATCTTGTCTAAATACAAGCTAGTCCCTGCTCTCAAGAGCTTACATTTTTATTTAATATGAATTTAGATGGGAAGCCGAAGGATTTGGACAGTGGGAATGTGACACCAGTGTGCAATGTCTATTTGTATTTTGGTATGCTTCTTTAATATGTAGGATATCTCAAGTCTTAAAAATCTTGCTTTTGCATCTCTACTAAAGGAAAGTTAGTCTCTAAAATAATTAAAATAGACTTCTAGCCTGGCTTAAAATAAAAAGATGCAGCCATGCTCTGAACTTCAGAAGAAGAACATGTAAGCAGTGAGTAAAATGGGTTAATAAGATATCTAAAAGTTCTAGGTGGTACTTCTGTAGGATGCTGTTAGAGACACATGTGATGTTCCTACATAGAACATTCAAACCTGAACAGTTTGGTAGGACAGATGGCTTTGCAAACCCCTAGTGAAACAATCAACAGTCTCAACAACAATCAACATGAGAGCATGGCTGAATTTACTATTGAAGTTTCAAGAACAAGTAGCAGTGGAGCAAAATTACAAGTTTTCTCATGCTCTTCTTTTGTTCATTTGATTTGCAGGAGGGTCTCCCCCACAACCAGTAGTCCCTACACATAAAGATAAAGGTGGTGCTCCACCAGTTAGAAGCATATATGATGAGTTATCTAGTCCTGGGCTTGGATCAACGCCTCTGTCCTCCAGAAGAGCAGTAAGTGTCTTCAGTACAGGCCTGTTCTTAGCAGAAGATGTGAGGCAGCCTACTGCCTCAGTGACTTCTCAAACTTAGTTGGATAAACTGCTATAGCAAAATGACCAGTGAGCCTTCAGGTCATGCTGTTGCTTAGTCTGGTTGTTCCATGTACCTGTTCCTGTGTACACTAAATGAGAGCTGTGGTCATGAAGCAAACTGATGTGATTGCCAATTTTCAATACAATAGGAAATAAAAAATGCAAGTCATTCCTCAGTTACGCTTTGTACATACAAATTCAGTCTTGTTGTGGCTTTTCACTTGTAAATTTACTGGACTGCTGATTGCCAGAAGGACCCTTTCACAACCTGAAAGGAGGGTGTAGCAAGGTGGAGGTTGGTCTGTTCTCCCAGGTAACAAGTGATAGGACAAGAAAAAATGGCTTCAAGTTGCACCAGAGGATATTTAGATAGGATATTAGGAAAAATTTCTTCACTGAAAGTGTGGTCAGGCATTGGAACAGGCCACCTGGGGAAGTGTTAGAATCACTATCCTTGGAAGTGTTCAAAAATGTGTGGGTGTGGCAGTTGGGGACATGGTTTAGTGGCCAAGATGGTGGTATTAGGTCAATGGTTGGACTCGATGATCTTAGAGGTCTTTTCCAACCTTCATAATTCTGTGTATCTGTGATTATCTTTTAGAAGGCAATAGAGGTACTTACTGAAACAGAAGGAATTTTTTTCTGAGTAAAATATCTAATCTAAGTTTGGGTAAAGAGTTGGGGTTAATTTTCAAGAGAAACACTCAAATTTCCACAAGCTAAATTTCATAATAAGCTCTGCTACTTAACTGACTAATCAAGCGTTACTAGGTTCTTTTTCACTGAACATGATCCTTCTGATGCAAGGAGAACACTTCGTTCATTCACTGAATGAGCAGTCTTTCTATTGAGTGTTGCTTTCTGAAAAGTCTGAAAAGTTTTTTCTGAATGCTGAGGTTCTCTGTGAAGGACAGAATCCAATAGGGCCTTAAAGAACTGGATATTAAATTTTAAAAAATGTTGAGCACCTATCAGAACACATGTTGCTAGGTCTACAGGCACTCCAGGTTGTTTGATGTTGTATCTACAACATGCCATGATTCAGGCTAAAAATAGACTAAAATTGTTTTGGATGTTGAAATTCTATGTTAAAAAGAAAGCAACTACTAGCAGCTAAAACTCAAAGTATACTTTCCTTTAATGCACTACATAGTTGAGCAGGAGGGTAAGTCTAGTAATATCTCCATACAAGTGGAGGTTATGCTTCCATGATTTCTGAACCCTTTAGGCAGCAAAAATGCTGATAGACTTAGGATTCTAATATCCTTCCCATCAGGATGCACTTGAATGTGTAAATTATTAGACTGCAGCAATAGTGAGATGATTGTTTTGAGAAGTTAAGATAAAAGAGTATTGATACTTTTTGAGTATTAATACTTAAAGCTACTCTTTCACAAAGCATATGTAAAATACATTGTCAAATAACTTTTCATTAATACCTCTTGGTAACCTTCAATTAAATACACATGCAAATATCTGTTCTTAAGCTCCTTAAAAATTAGGAATAACTTAAGGCAAACAGGTAGTATTTTTATCTGAATGCTTACATTACTTGAAAGTTCTCTCTTTTGATCTGAATGGTATACCTATAAGAATGATATATTACTTTCTGTGTCTTAATGCAGGCCAGCTTTACTTTAACTCAGAGCCCATCGGCTGGAATTCTTCAATTAACTCCGGGAACAGGTAGATGTCCTGTCAAAATTTATAATCTCCTTTCTTACTGCTTTCTTTAATGCAGAAAAATCATCACTGTTCAAGCTACATCAATTCCTTGCTAATGTATAAAGAGGTTATATATTTATTAGCTTTTCAAAAAGTAAATGGATATGAGTAGAAAATAATTATCCATTCTGAGACTGAGTTTCAATCAACTTTACTTGTTCCTCGTTCCAAATGTGGTGTTGAATTGAGCACAGAGTAATTGGGTGAAGCAGCTGAAATTTATGGATTGCCTTCCATCTTCATAAGGTTTGATATTTTGTGTATGAACCCATGGCTTCTTGCTAAGCTTTATTCTGTTGACCTGTTCCTATTTGGCAACTGGTATTAAGCTGCTGGTGTTTAGAGGTCAAAGGGAACACTAGGTTGCTAGTCATAAAAACTTACTAGTATGTTTGCAGATATGAAGTTATGATTGACTTACTTTTTGTCTGTGTCTGCAAGTAAATTCCTGTCAAACTCTTCCATATACGAGTGAAATGCTTAACACTGAATGTATTCTTCTACTATAAACATCTGCCTTGCAAAAGAAATTTGTTCAACAATACCATTTCAATTTAACAGCTTCAAGCATATTCAGTCCTGCAAGTATTGGGCAGCCTAAGAAGACTACTCTATCTCCTGCTCAGTTAGATCCTTTTTATACTCAAGGGGATTCCCTTACTTCAGAAGATCAACTTGATGACACATGGGTAACTGTATTTGGGTAAGTTATTTCCAAAGTATTAGAAAAACCTGGGTGAAATCTTTACAGCATATGGAGAGAAATACTTGGGCATTAATGTTATCTGGCATTCATAGGTGCTGCAGGAAATACAACTACGGTTAAAGCAAGCAAACATACTGGTTTATTCTGAGCCTGGCCAGAGGCCAGGCACCCATGGAAGCCACCCGCTTACTCCCCCTGCAGCTGGACAGAGGAGAGAAAAAAAAGCATTCATGACGTTTGAGATAAGGCCCCGGAAGAGGCTCAAACTTAAAATATATGAAAGTGAATTTATTACACTAACAGAAACAGAACAGGATAATGGGAAGTAAAATGAGCTTTTGGAGAACACCTTCTTCCCCCCCACACTCCCTCCTCCCAGCTCTACCTCCTAGCTTAATGGCACAGAGAGACAGAATGGGGGGTTTTTAGTCAGTTCATCATCTGTGGCTTCTTCCTGCTGCAGAATTGGAGTTGTCTTCCCCTGCTGTTCTGTGGGGTCCCCGCTGGGAGACAGTTCTCCAGGAACTTCTCCCTTTAGAAAGTCCATCTTTCAAGCAACAGCGGCTCTCAAACTGCTGCAGCGTGGGTCACTTCTCCGCAGGCTGCAGTCCTTTTCAAACATCCACCTGCTCCAGCGTGGGCCCCTCCATGGGCTGCAGCTGGGTCTCTGCACTCCTGTGGTCCCTCATGGGCTGCAGGGGAGTCAGCCTGCTTCACCATGGTCTTCACGACCAGCTGCAGAGGAATCTCGGCTCCAGTTCCTGTACCTCCTCCCACTCCTTCCGAACTGACCTTGGTGCCTCCATGTTGTTTTCTGCTCACATCTTCTCACTCACCCCCTCTTCCCTAGCTGGAATTAAAACTCCGCCACCAGGATTGTTTTGAATTCCTTCTTAAATCTGTTATCTCAGAGGCGTTACCACTACTTTTAATTGGCTAGTGGCATGTCCATCTTTGCAGCCAGCCAGACATTGGCCCTGCAGGACATGATGGTGGGGGCTTGTAACAGCTTCTCACAGAAGCCACCCCTGTAGGCCCCCCTGTTACCAAAAACTAGGCCTTACAAAACCATGACACATACATTTCAGTGAAGCATCTTAACTTTAGCTACATGTTATTTTTTTTCTAGTTAGAAAGGCACTGTTCTTCTGTTGGTGTGTGTGATAAGGTAAAAGTGCCTAGAAGGTGGTATTTCTCAAGTCACTGCTTCTGATGGATTACAGTGGTCTCTTCTGGATTTCTCTAAATGCTTCATAGCATTGCATCTTAGCACCTGAATTCTTAAACTACTCAATTTTTTGGGTATTTTTTTTCTGTCTTTCAGATTTCCTCAAGCATCAGCTTCCTATATTCTTCTACAGTTTGCTCAGTATGGAAACATACTAAAGCATGTGGTATGTCTTAGTTTGACTCTTACGTCTGACAACATTGCAAATTATGTATCTAAAAAGCTACATTTCACAATTTTCACTTAATGTCATACAGATGTCCAACACAGGAAACTGGATGCATATTCGATATCAGTCTAAGCTTCAAGCCCGGAAAGCCTTAAGCAAAGATGGAAGAATTTTTGGTGAATCTATCATGATTGGTGTCAAGCCCTGTATAGATAAAGTAAGTTAATAGCTGCTTTTGGTTACATATAAGGCACTCTGCTTTTGGCCTTTCTTTTTATTTTCCCTGACCTCTTTAATTTTTTTCTTTTGGAATTGCAGATTGTAGGTAGTTCATCTATGTAGGTATAGTCTGTTACACATTTACATAAGCTTTTTCTTAAGTATTTGTCAGCACTTCCTGCTGAGAAGGATCATTATGGGCAATCTCTGTGCTCTTTGGAAGTTAAAATGCACAGAATTATATTGCTGTACAAGATAAGAAAGTGAAACCATAACATAAGAGATAATTGAGATAAGCTTCCTGATGGGAATTTGTGGCATTTAGGGCATGCAATAGATACGTAATGGCAGATTAAGGGTACTGTTGCTGCTTCTAATTGTCCCTCTTTTTTTATGTGACTATGTGCTTCTGGCTCTTGAATTTATCTTACTACTTTGAACTGAAAATTTGTTAGCAAGACAATCCCAATCCTATTCTCCCACCTGTCCCTAGAAAAACGTGTCACTCTCTTGTAAGTAATGGTTGGGGTAGAATGGCTGTCTTTTAGTCTTAATATTAACATGATCTGTTAGTGTCTAGGTATTGACAATGCCCTGACCATTAATTCTTGCAGCACTTTGCATTGAGTACTATACATTAGCTTAAGCAAATAACAGTCATTCTTCTGTAGTGCACAGATTATTTTTTTTGTCTCTTTTAAGGATACATGATTAATGTAAGCTTTCCAATGTAAACCATTCTGAGAAGGCAGCCCTAGAAATTGAGGTTGCAATTCCTAAAATTTTCATCAGTCTGAAACATTTCTTACACTCAGTAAAAATCAGAAACAAAAGTACTTCAGTGCCCCTTTTCTGCGTGGGCTTCTGCTGCTCGTCTGTCCTTGCCTTATTTACTATTTTGGTGTCCAATTTGTTAGATGAATGAATTGTCTGTAAGCTAAAGCTGTAGAAGTAATGATCTAAAACATTTAATTGCCAGACATCTGATATTCATTGCTTTTGAATTTTCATTATGTCTTTTGTGGGTAGTATCCACTTTCAAATACCAATAAATAAACCCATAGTCATTAACTTGTATTTTTGGAGGCAGAAGATTTCAGGAGACTAATCCATTGAAGATTTGGTTTTGGTAAGACTTTCCTGCAACTGGAAACTAGATATGATGGACATCAGCGCTTAGGCTTCTGATTTAAAAGTACTGGTTAGTTCCATGGGTCCCCCTTGTGCTCAGTAGAGAGTCAGCTGCCACCCACACTATACACCAACCCTATCGTTTATTTTGGAAAGTACTCTTCTGCCAATATGCTGCTGAATTTCTCCTGTGTTTAGGCTGGTTACATGCTATGCTCCACTGAGTCTAGATGCAGCAGATCACATCTACCCAGGCTGGTTGTTATTTCCCATCTTGTTTTTGCTGGGTTGTTGTGGAACTTGTGGTTCCCGTCAAGTCACTTGCTGCCTCTTCCATTCCACGTGCATTCCTTTCTAAACATAAGCTTACAAAACTGAGCTCTCTGACTCCTTTTCTAGCATTTGCTAAGGGGACTGAGTGACAGTCTTTGCCAAGTTGAATCTGAGCAAAAGGCTGCAAGTTGGTAAAGGCTTGGAGACCAGGATCAGGTTAAATATTCCAGAAATATTTAGAAAGAGGGTGTTATGCTACTTAGTTCATCTGGGCTTGAAACAAGTTACTACTTGAAGTTTATTGCAAGTCATGCAATGTATTTTCTCTACGTTGTTTTAAACTTGGTTGGCATTTAGTACAGATAGTGAACAGATTCCAACCTTCCACTACTTTGCAATAGCATAATTCAACATGTAAATTATTGCAGTGAGGAAAATGCATGGTGGTCATGTGTATCTGTGTGCTCTGTACTGCCAGGCCATTTATCTTTTGGGATACAAATATGTTTTATCAAAAAATTTTAAATAGTGGATAAGTTTAGATGATAGAGATCGGAATACTGCTTTTCGGTATTTGTTTATATTGTATTAACCCTCTTCTTAAGAATCTGATGGAAAACTTTGAAAGAAGCTCTACCTCCTCAATGTCTTCAGTTTTCACTCCACCTACAAAATCTGCTGGCACACCAATACAACCTGCAAATAATACTACAAGGATTTCTACAATGAGACCTCTTGCAACAGCATATAAGGCTTCCACTAGTGACTATCAGGTATTTTCAGGGAAACAGAAACGTGTGTTTTTGTGTTGTCTTCACTTAGTTGTATGAGGTTGTACAGACATGAACTTCAATGTGACCTTAGCTTTTATGTTTTGTTGTCATTTCTTTAAAGATGTGGTTCAAGCACAAGCTCAGTCTGTTCAGTCTCTAAAATAATAATAATAAAAAGTACTAAATCAATGATTTGTCACTTTTCCAGGGGTTAAGGGCTTGTTTTGAAAATATTTCAAACATATTTTGTCAAAATATAGTAGCACTTAGCAAAAGAAGAAATAAATGGTTAGTGTAAAAAAGATTATATGTTGACTGATTCTCTTTTTTTTCCTCTTTTCATTTTTCTCCCTGCCTTCTAGGTGGTTTCTGACAGACAAACTCCTAGGAAAGATGAAAGTATTGTATCTAAAGCGATGGAATATGTTTTCGGCTGGTAATATACAAGAGGAAGTAACACACTAAGCTGGTCAGGGTTTCAACTATACTACTGACATTTGTAGTTAGTTGTATAACTACTGGTGGCAGTATTTTATCTTACATAGCACCTGTGACACCTTCAGTTAATTCAGAAGACATGTAGCTTGCACTTTAAATAATGGCAATGGTTTTACAAGCTGAGTAAGTGTTAATAAAAGTGCTTTATCCCTATTTGTGCTCTCATGGCATGATTGTGAAAAATTGTCAGCACTGATTTTTCCTCTGTAATTGCCTTCTATGAATTACTTCACAGTAAGTTGGAAATGCTTAAAATGGCAGCTAAATTTACTGATGCCTTTAATTCTTTCCCCTCCTCGTCTGGAAAGGTGATGGGTGACTTGCAGGAAGAACACTATGCACAGCTATCTACTAGGCACAGGGCCTGTTATTAGTATGTGTGATTTTAATTTTTTTTAATCAGGATTAATTGCTGTTTTACAATTAATTCTGGCATACTATTCTAAATGTCATAGCAATCTTTTAACTCTTTGTTGTATTAATAAAGTTAAGTTTCTTTTCTTGGGTTGTTTTTTAAACAAGTATGAGTTTTGTTAGGCAAAACTATTAACAGTACTTTTAACTGTTAAACATGATGCTGCCTTATGTTTATTGAAGTGTTAGCAGAACAGGTGCTGCTGATTTTTACCAGAGTAGTACCAACCAAGGTTCAAACTAGCTAACATCATCTCCATGGATGTTTTATACCACTGTGCACTTAACAGGTAACAAGCTGTAGCATTCTCAACTACAAAATTTTGATTCAAAATAGCTGAATAGGAAAATGCAGTGTGTCAGTGACCAGAACTTCTTTCATTTCAAGAGAAGTTGTAAGAAATTTTCACTATTGGCTGAATGGTGATTGATTTTCATATTTTTATTTTTTAAATGGAACTTTCCCTTTTGAAGTTTTGGAGGTGAACCTCTGTTTTGGTTTGAGCCTGGCCAGAGGCCAGGAACTACGCAGGCTTGCTGACTCTCCCCTCTTGCAGCCGGACAGAGGAGAAAAAAAAATTCAAAGTGTCCATGAGGTTTGTGATTAAGGAGTCGAGAAAAACTACGGGCAAATAGGCAAACTACTTGAAGAGATGAAAAAAAATTTATTATACTAAGACTAACAGAAAAGGAAAAGAAATTGAGAAGTAATATGAGCTTTTGAAAAAAACACCTTCCCCACCACCCCCCCCACTCCCTCCTCCCAGCTTACCCTCCTACCCAAACGGCACAGGGAGACAGAAAATTAAGGGGAGGGAGAGGTTTAGGCCAGGTCTTCATAATGCAGGGATTGGAGTCTTCCCCTGCTGGGCGGTGGGGTCCCTCGCTGGAAGGCAGTTCTTCAGGAACCACTCCCTTATATCAGTCCACCCCATGGGCAACAGTGGCCCTCAGACTGCTGCGGCGTGGGTCACTCCTCCACAGGCTGCTGTCCTTTTAAGCATCCCCCTGCTCCAGTGTTTGCAGGTGAGCCTCTGCACACCTGCGGTCCTCCATGGGCTGCAGGAGGGGACATCCTGCTTTACCATGGTCTCACCACCAGTTGCAGAGAAATCTCGGCTCTGGCTCCTGCCGTATCTCCTTCCGACCAGACCTTGGTGTTTCCATGTTGTGTTTTTCAGCTCACATCCTCCTCCTCTCTGGCTGGAATTAAAAACTGTGCAACCAGGATTGTTTTGAATTCCTTCTTAAATCTGTTGGCATTACCACTTCTAATTGGCCTGCGGCATTTCCATCTTTGCAGCCACAGACATTGGCCCTGCAGGACATGATGGTGGGGGCTTCTAGCGGCTTCTCACAGAAGCCATCCCTGCAGCCTCCCCACTACCAAAAACCAGGTCTTGCAAAACCACAACCTCTCAAGTAATCATGTGTGTCATTTAAGCTCATAATCTCTTCCATCTGGGAACAAAACAATTTTTTTCTATTATACTTGGGAAACTACAGGCCACTATTCCTTTCTGTGATTTTTGTGTCTGTTTTAGTGTGGGTGAACGTCAGCCTTTTAGTTTGGGTCAATAGCATGTTGGCCAGGTGACCATCCAGTCATATCCATTTCCATGCCTTGCTTCATGCTGCAGAGTGGTTTTGCACTCTCATGAAATTGGATTGAAAAATTAGACCAGAAGCATGCCTAATGTCCCTCAGCTGCTAATGAAACAGTCCTGAATAAAATCGCCAAAGCACTTGATGAGAAGTCATGTTTGTACCTCAGGGTACTTTGTGCTTCCCTACATGCTTTAGAAGTAAACTGCATGCAGGAAGATTCAGATTTTTGAGACGTCTTTTAGTGATTTGCTGGTTTTTGCTTTCAGAGTATTGGTTGCTTTTTGGTTGCTTCAGCTGGGTTGTCTGTTTGGTTTTTGATCAAAGGGAGCTGCTCAACCTTAATATCTGAGCATGTTTTCTTAAAATACATCTGGCTTTTTATTGACAAAAAATATTTGTCATGCAGGTGACTTCAAAAGAAAAAGGTAGTTCAGCTAAATTCTTGTTTTGCTAGTTGCTTTGCAGAATACACTTTTGGCTTGCTTCAGAGTTGTAATAATGTGTACTGGATTTACTGTAATGAAGTGATGCAGAACCCGATGGAACTTGGACGAAGTAAATCTGAAGCTAAATATATAATGAAGAAGTTGGAGCCAAAGTCAGTAGTTTGGTTGATCTATTTTACCAATAAGTATCAGAGTTAAAACTGTACTGAATTGTTAGTTTTCTGAGTTGTTTACCTTAGTTTATTATAGTTTCTCCTAGCTTTAGCAATGACTGTACTAATTGGTCATTACAGCTTCCTGTAGAGTAAAAGCACTTGGGAGTAGTGGATGTTGTTTACTTTGCTCTGGAGGTAGTAAACAGGAGAAGAAAATTCAGAACATATAAGTCTGTGTATTTCTGGACAGTATCATTAAGAAATTGTCTTAATGTGGCTTTTGCTGGTGAAGACTGCTGGTAAGACTTAATATGTTGTCTAAGTGTCAAGCACTAGTTAAACCCTGGTATCAATTATTTGGGCTTATCAAGTCTGAGAACATGACAGTCTCACACTGCACAAACCACTGTGCAGCTTTGTTTCCACAAACCTGACTTTGGTGACTTCTCAAGCCAAGAGACATCATTATCCATCCCATCATGTCTCTGACTTTCTAATACCAGAGTCTCATACCTGTTACGTAAGGGAAGTTAGGGAAAGCAAGTTAAAAGAGTTCTCAGTATAATCATTGCTATCAAGTGTTGCTATCAAGAAACCTAACAACAACAAGCTTGGGCAACAATCCCAGAAACAAAATTTCCTGGCTGTTGACACAACTGCCAGTTCGTATCTGGAATGCTTTTATGCCTGCCCAGTCCATGGGGTATTTAGCTGGCTGTATTACCTCCCCATGTCCCTGGCAGATACCAAGTGACACCCACCCTTGCTTCACAAGCACTGAGGCAGAGGCAATAACCGGTTACCTTGCATGCTCCTGATGCTGGGGACCTCATGAAGCAATAACCATCTTTGATTCTCATCAACTTTTTTACATCCACACTTCAGAAACAGATTGCCTGAAAAGAAGAAATTGCTGTGGAGGGGATCACAGGGGTTCAGAGCTGAGCATTGTCTGAACTCCTGGTGGCGTGGTTTGAGCCTGGCTGGATGCCAGGCACCCATGTAAACCACCCACTCACTCCCCCCGCAGCTGGACAAAAGTAGAGAAAAAAAAATTCAAAGCGTTCATGAGGTGAGATAAGGACCCAGGAAAGATCACAGGCAAAAACAGGCTCCAACTTAAAGATATGAAAGTAAATTTATTACACTAAGAGTACAGGATAATGAGAAGTAAAATGAGATTTGGAGAACACTTCTGTCCCCTCCGACTCCCTCCTCCCAGCTCTACCTCCTACCCCAAGGGTGCAGGGAGACAGAGAATGGGGGTTTTTGGTCAGTTCATCATCTGTGGCTTCTTCCGCTGCTCAAGAATTGGAGTCGTCTTCCTCTGCTGCTCTGTGGGGTCCCTTCTGGGAGACAGTTCTCCAGGAACTTCACTGACATGAGTCCATCTCATGAGCAACAGCCTTCTGTGAACTGTTGCAACATCAGTCCATCCCTAAAGGAAGCAGCTGCCTCAAACTGCTGTGGCATGGGTCACTCCCCCACAGGGTGCAGTCCTTTTCAAGTATCTGTAGGAGAACGGCTTGCAGAGCAAGGTCACATAAATGGAATGTACGTGCACAACCCAGCCTTTGTAGCTGACTCTGAGATGTCCTTGACAGGAGATAAAGAAGAGCAGGAGCCAAGACTGTAAACAACTTAAAGCTACACAAGCGGGCACATGCGCACAAGCAAGCAAGTGGCCAATGGGATATACCAGTGTGTCGTGTAAACAATGCTTTTGCTTATATTCATGTGTGTTGTGTGATAAAAAGAGGAATAATAAAGAAGTAGAACGAAGTAGCACCAATACCTCTGTGAGTGTGCGTGCTATATTCGGGCGACTCTCAATATCTGGTGCCCGAACAGGCTGACCAGGGACTGTACTCCGAGTACGAATTTTGTGGAGCCGCTAGCAGATCAACCACGGTCGTGCGGTGAAAGCGGGGAGAGTCGCACAGCGGAGACGAGACGGCTGTAGACTGGGGGTCACAGTCAGGTGAGAAGGGTCGCTCCCTTCCCTCTGCTGGGTCGCAGCCATGGATATAGAATTTGCCACGGCACAAAAGCTGCTCCTTAATATCCTTGCTACGCGAGGGCAAGGAGTCAGAGACAAGGACTTAGATAAGCTCATTTCCTATGCTAGGAAGCACGGTTATCTTAGCACACCCCCTCTGCTTTTTGCCGAGATGGAATGGCGAGAGGTGGGAGACTTTTATGGGACCCTCTGCTACTGGGCAGCTGTGACCGATGTAGGGCAGCTGTGAGCGACGTGATAGAACGTGATGGGACCCTCGGCTATTGTGCAGCTGGGATCTGGCATGTAAACGGACCCAGGGAGAGGAAAACCAGCTGTAATCAGAGTCTGGTATCCAGCGTAGCTGACGGCTGGAGCATAGGAAAAGGTGCACTGAAGATTGTTATAATCTCACCCTTGCCACGTGAGCGGCTTGGACTTTTGGGGAGGAGATGGGAAAGGATAACAAGCAAGAAGTTGTCCTAAACCTCCTCT